>OZ010670.1:67398754-67536254 GCA_963932185.1 Troglohyphantes excavatus
CGATGCTTATTATGGCTCTGAATACATAAGATTAAATTAAAAGAAAATACATGTACTCAAGAATGAGTACAAAGAGTAAATACAGGCATACAAAGACCATTGATAAATTACTTTCAATAAATATCGACAATTGCAACGAGGCCTTTCCAGGAATCGAACACAAATCTACAGCACCGCAGTCCAGTGCCTTATCAGTTAAACTACATTAAGGAATTAACAAAAGATATGTTAAAAAAGGGTGACAAAAGAATTCAAGTAAAGTAATTGAGTTTTAATAACTCAGTTTTCATTTAGGCAATCGACATCAAATAATGTGGAATACCATCCTCTGAACAAACTATCTTAAGTTAGTCAGATAGCTTTGTTAAGAAGGCTTGAACAGAACCTGAGATTAGCAATATTAAAATTCCACTGCTCATTTTTGAGAAAGTACTATTACTCAAATTTGAGTACGTTATCTCTCATTTATGATGCAATTGTACTCAATGAAAAACGAGTATGTTCATGTACTCATTTTTAAGCACCTTTTTAGAGAGTGTAGTAACAGCAATCCAAGTATTTTTATCATAAAAAAAAGAATATTTTATTATGAGTTATCCAAGTTATGAACATCGTCTATTAATTTCTATTCATTCTGTACTTCTTCAATTTTTTTTAGTAAAACGCTATTTTGTGCGTCTTTGTAGATAGCATTACTAATTAACAATAAAAAATACATTTTTGTTTCAGGAAGCAGTGCACTAATGCAATTATTGCAAAATGGTAAGACCAATTTTTAAAAAGAGTCGCATACTGAAAATGGCGAATTTTAAAGATGGCCGCTGTTTGAGAATGTCAGTTATTTTTCGTTTTCCGATTTCAGAAGCTGCTGCAAGTCAAGGTGGTAAGTATTTTACAGTTAGAATGTATAATGCACGTAGTAATCCGATGGAGTTACAATCAGCTGTTTCGTATTTGGTTTAATACCTTAAATGAAGTTACATAATTAGTAGGCTAGGAATTTAAATTACTAATCCTCAAGCGCTGTCACTTTGGAAGATGCAATTGCTATTGCCAGACACAGACTTAGACAGAAAAAAATCGGAATGGAC
This sequence comes from Troglohyphantes excavatus, assembly GCA_963932185.1. Lineage (NCBI taxonomy): Eukaryota > Metazoa > Arthropoda > Arachnida > Araneae > Linyphiidae > Troglohyphantes > Troglohyphantes excavatus. The sequence goes on from OZ010670.1 coordinate 67,399,846, forward strand.
CATCAGGTCTGCAGATAGGAAAATAACCAGGACAATTGCCAGACTGAGAACTCGACACCTGGGAGGTATGAAAATAAATGCTGATGGAACCAGAACTTACACATTTTGTAGAAATTGTCCGAGAGAAGAAATAACTCCAGAACATATTTTCAACTGTCCTGCGATACTGGCGACTTTGCAAAGACGAATTCCTTTTCAGGGAGAACTTCAAAATAGAAATATTGTGGATCTGGCTAAGGCAGTAATATCAGCAAATGGTTCAATTTGATTTTTTTATGGACACGACACCAACTAACTAACGTAATTAGTAATATCAGTACAGTAATATATATATATATATATATATATATACATATATATATATATATATATATATATATATATATACATATATATATATATATATATATATATATATATATATATATATATATATATATATATATATATATATATATATATATATATATATATACATATATATATATATATATATATATATATATATATATATATATATATATATATATATATATATATATATATATATATATATATATAGTTAATTACGGGACATGGACACTTGCAGACGGTTTCAAATTGAAGGGAGGTTAATAAGAAGTCTATTATGTAAATATTAATACATACATTTTGATTTAGCATTTGAAAAAACAGAACTGCAAAGCTGCAGTGAAGACGCGTAAATATATAAAAATTGGGATATTCCAATACTGTTGAATGACACAATACTACTGTTAAAAATTATTAAGACCTTGCAAATTTGGTAAAATTTGGTACCATTTAGCTGCAACCAACATTTGGTGCTTAGTTTCACCCTTTTACGGGGCTACCACGGATACCATTTAGTGGTAAAACGTTGCGTTGCACCAAAACTCATAACGTTGCTTCGTCATCTGACCATAGTTCAAAAATACGAGGTATCGTTCCCAAGTCTTTCCGTCGAGATAGGCCCCGAACCGTCGTCAATAGCTCACTGTGCAGCTCTAGTGCGACGTTAATTAACCAAACCAAACCATAACGTTGCATAAAACTCAAAATTCTAGTTTCCTTAGTATTTTAGTAGTAGCATTTTTGTAGAGAAGCTGACAACCCTCCGATCGCAAGAGGACAGCTTTTTTACTTTTCTTTGTCATCTGCAGATTCATTAGAGCATCTGCAGATTCATTAGAGCATCTGCAGATTCATTAGCGTGTCTGCGAAAAAAAAATCCGCGCTTACAGGTATTGAATAGTATATCTGAAGTATATTATATACCTAGTATATCTGAAAAGTCACTGGTGAACCTGCAGATACAGTTATATTTTTTATTTTGTCAGGTACATTTGAACACACAGAAGGCGCATACATATGAACATCTGTACATATGAACACACAGAACCCGTTTGAAACTATTCAGTGTATCCTTACAGAACCATATAAGTTATCCATATGGGCCCTAATGGGTTGCCCATGGGATCCAGGAAAAAACGACGTCTTTTGTTCTATACTGGCCCAGTTGGTTTTGCCCACATGGACCCATATGAAAGTGCTAATACTGGGCAATATATTTTATACATATGAACCCTGATAGGCAGTTCACATGGAACAGAAAGAAACGACCTTTTTTGTTCTATACTGGCCCATTAGGGCTTTCCCACATGTGCCGGCCTGCCCATCATGACCAACATGGAAATCCCATTTCCAATCCAAGTGAGCCCATATGGTCGTTTCACCTGGGGCGATGACAGTTTGATGCACTGTTTATTTAAACATTGTTGAAGTAAAAAAATAAAATTTTAATAAATGAAAATGTGTTTTTATTAACTAAACGATTGAAATAATTCACAATCCTTCAGGTATGCAACAAATGCAAGGAGGTAAGTGCACTTTCAATATTATATAAATAGTAGTATGTTTTAAGTGGCTTCTTCGTTGAAAGATCATGCGAGCAATTGTGTAAGGTTACATGCTAGTTTAAGGTTCTAGTGGCAACATACAACCAATAAATGGAAGTTACAGTATTTTTTAATAAATATTGTGTAACTTGGCCTCGTAGTTGTGCAATTCACAAAAATCCGAAAATCAACCAACACCACTAACAATTAGTAGGCAGCTATATCTATTATTTGACGATGTATATTATTTGTTGTGTTCAACTTCCTTCATTCCACGCCCAAACTTATTAAACTGCCTTGCTACTTCCCGGCACCTTAAATAGGCTGCCCACGTCCTGGAGATGCTGAAAGAATTAGCACCAATCTTTTGCGGAGATGGTGGAATCAAAGGCCTGATCCTTCGTCTTCGTGAACAAAAAAATCCGCTTGACAAGCTCCAAGCGTTCTTCGACTACTTCGCAGGAAAAGTTCCTTGCGAGAAGTCCCTAGCCCACCGGCCAATCAGGAGCCAGCTCTGCCTACGTCCGCCCTCTGCTCCGCGCCTGCGCTCTTCCTCGTTCGGAATGGCATGCATGTGAATTTTATCAATCTACTGTGACGTCCATTTAACCTAATGTGTTTACTACGCATATTATATATGCAGTCATGATGGAGGTTGTGGGGCCTTCGGTACTCCATAACAAAATAAAATCTAATCTATTTGTTGTGCCTTCAAATTCATTAGTGTTCCTAGTAATGAGTCGAACGACGTCCCACTTTAACATCACAGTCAATGCAAGCTATAAACTTTAGACGCTAACATCTCGAAACTCGATATTTGGTGTATTTAATGTGGTAAGAGACGCTAAATCATCAAAAATATCCAACATTATTTTATTGCTTTAAAAACAGATGATTTTATACTAAACCTAGCGACACCAAAGTCATATTTCAACGTTAAATACAACGACTTTTTTTATTTTTGTTGTAAATCAATATTAATCTTTTTGTACAATATTGCATGGAAACATGACTTTGAACTCATTTTTCCCAGTTGTGACTTTTTTCAAGTTTAAATTGAATTTTGATCAAGTTTAAATTGATATAAGTTCAAATCTATATGAAAAACTACTCCAAATTTGCTACAGTATATTTTCAGACATATTACTTTAATTTGTCTTTAGTGGTTAGTGTTATATAGAGTACCTTTTTTAAAATATTTTTTATAAGTAGTTAGAAGAGTGAAATTAAAATTAGTGATTTCAATTATTTTTTGTCCATAACAAAAATCTGTAAAGACAGTTTGTTCACCATATTCTTTAGTTTGTAAAAATGGAAAATTATAGTTTTTCAGAAAATATTTTCTTGACATATAGTAAAAAGAAGTAACTTTTTTGTATTTTTTAAAATAATTGTTTTTTTAAATGTTTAACCTAGTGATTATGTTAATATACTTTGTACACATACCGCACCCCGGCAAGAAAAGTGTGCCGCACTTGCGAATCATTACTTTAGGTGCTTAATTCATTCCTTTGTCGCACTTGAGAATAGTTACTGCACAGAATTTGTTGACCTTCTGCCGCACTTTGTTGACCTTGTGTCACACTTGAGGATAGTTACTGTACAGGATTTGTTGCCCTTGTGTCGCACTGGCGAATCGTTACTGCACTGGCTTCATCCATTCCCTTGTCGCACATGAGGATATTTACTGCACATGATTTGTTGACCTTGTGTCGCACTTGCGAATCATTACTGCACGGTCTTAATTTATTCTTGTGTCACACTTGAGGGTAGTTACTGCACGGGATTTGGTGACCTTCTGCCGCACTTTGTTGACCATATGTAGCACTTGTGAATCGTTACTGCACAGGCTTAATTTATTCCCTTGTCGCACTTGAGGATAGTTACTGCACACGATTTGTTGACCTTGTGTCGTTATGTACGGAATTAATCCACCCCATGTCGCAATTTCGTACATTTACTACACGGGGATAATTCATCCACTGGTCGCACTTGCGGATAGTTACTTCACGCGGTTAATATGCCCGTGCCGCCCTTGTGGATAAATACGGATTTAACCGTCCGGACTGAACGTACGAATAGATTAGTTATTAAAGTAACTCTTGCCGCCTAGCTCAAAATGATACTATTGATAAATGCTAACTTTTATGCATCATGGATATATGAACATGAATAAGAAATCCAATTACATTTTGTATATTTTTAAGCTCATACAGTGTGTAAGGAATGGGATATGATTAGCGTTTTTAAATTGATTTTTGGCAAAATACTAAAAATACAACTTTTTTTTTTTTTTTTTTTTTTTTTAAGTTAAATATCCCAATAGTTTTAACAGCATTTTTCTTCCGAAAATAAAAAAAAGTTTGAGTTTGAAAGTTTTACTTACCATTAATGATGATGTGTCTCTATTTTCAGGTTCGGGCATGGGAATGCAACAAATGCAAGGTGGTAAGTACACTTTAAATGCAACTTAAATAAGTTAAAACACTGTCAGAATTTCAACACATGTTTATTGTCTTAATTGGCATCGAAAGTCCCTAAATATCGAAGTATATTTAAAAATCCTTACTCCTTACTAGTACGAAAATCCCTACTTGGACGCATCATTAAACCTTTAAAACAAAACCATTCGTATCCAAAACATTCCCAAAACAGATTGTTATATTAATACTGAAACTAATTAACAAATTATACATCACTAGTGAACAAACGTAACTAAATTAAATAACATAAACTAAATTTCGAGTATTTTCCGTGGTCAAACTGCCAATATTTCGTTTTTGGTTTTTGTATATTGGTCTAACTACACTGTTCAAAATGTATACCAAAATTTGGCACCCATTTAGCTGCAACCATTATTTGATGCTTAGTTTCGCCATTCGATGGTGCTGACACGGAAACCATTTCGTAGTGAAACGTTGCACCAAAACTCAAATTTTCGCTTCACCATTTCATACGGAAACGTTGAACCAAAATTCGCGTTTTCGCTACCCCATATTATGGTGAAATGCCGGTATAATTCGTTGAATTTTCTAGACGATTTTCTGGTATTTTTGTAGCTAAGCTAGCAACCCTCCGATCACAAGATCACTACTGTTTTATTTTTTCTGTCATCCACCGCACTTGCTCGAAACACCGCCTATGTCCACTGGGCAACCGGCATTTAACTATCCGGACTTCTCAATTAACCGGACCATTGAAAAAAATATTGTCCGATTTCGAAAATTCTTTTTTTGTTGGATAGAGAAAAACCCATTTAGGCAAAATCCGCAAAAAAATAATCGGTTATCCGGCTGTTATATATCCGGAAACGTCGATTAACCGGAAATGTCAATTAACTGGTCATAAAAGTTTAAAAAAAAAAAAAAAAAAAAAAAAAAAAATTGGCGAATTTTCTTTAAGTCGGTTTTCCTTTTTTTTTTAAAAATAGATTATTTTATAATACAATAATATCTAGCAAGAATATAAAAACCAATAAAGAAATAGTTTAAACACTTAAGAAACGCACTTAATCAATTTACCCTTTACCAAATTCACACAAGAAATTTATTTTGATTCACTCATGAATAAATTAACTTAAGTATTTTTAATTGGCGTCGTAGGTATATTTTTTAATCATATATTTCATTTTGTTATATACATATCAAAGATTATTTTTAAAAAATCAACGTAGTTTGGATGAACATTTTGAATAACAATGTTTTTGATTTATCTTTTGTTTATGTGTTAATTGAGTTCTTTAAAATAATATATATGTATTTTTTGTATTTTAGGCACTTTTGGAAATAAATTCAAGATTTCAGGTATGTAAATTATTTTCCGAAAAAATTAATGAAACTCAAATTGTAATTGTTATATATGTGTACATTTTTATACACTTTGTATCTGAAATCCTTCAGATCCTCAGAAATGTGTTGCTTGTGTTATTTTCAATTTGCATTCAAAGTATTTACATCCAGAATTAAGTTATCAAAAACTAATATTTACGATATTTTAAGAAGTGTATTATTTTAATAAGAAAAATTAAAGTTAATCTTGTGTGGATTTCATATTTTTTCTGCATATGTTATTAAATATAATTTTTTTTTCTGTAATTTTAGGTCGTACTACTGATAAAAAAGGATTCGAAAGTGGTATGTATTTTATGCCAATTTTCCCATCACCCTTGCTTATTTGTAATAGAACAACCCATGCATATAAACTTGTAACTCAATGGTGGCAACACCCTATTCATTCATGTTTACAATCTTCATGTGATCGGTCGTGTGTCGTCCCAGTGGGTCAATCTCGTAAGCGCCCACTTAAATGTTCCGTTTTAAATATTATCTTACCTTGAACTTAAAGTTTAATATATATATATATATATATATATATATATATATATATATATAAATTAACCCTAGTAACAAAAAAATGAAATTAATAAACTTCACATTCATTATTTTTAATACTGATAATGCAGTAACATATCAAAGTTAATAAATATTCTATTCTTCTAATTTGAAATAATTTATTATATTTGGCGAAGTATTTTCGGTAAAATCGGTTGTTAATGAAACATTTGCCGTTCCGGTATTTCCTGCTTATTGGCAATTCTTTTAATTCTGGGCTTGTTTTCATTTTGTTGTGCACAAACACCTTTTAATTTCTGCTGATGAAAGGAGATGTATCTCCCGAAACCTGGGTAGATTTGATGTATTTTTTTTCGCATTTTTAACCTTGTATTCATATATTTTAACGTATAATTGATGCAAATATTTATAAACTAATCGCATGCGTTTTAATCAATGATTTTCAAATTCTTAATTTATTAAATGCGCTTTGTACAAATGATTTCTTACAAAATATAGCAATTTTTGGTTTATTATAAAGTATCAAGTATTTGAAATAATTGCTATTTATGTTGCATAAATATACCAATAATATAACACATAATCTCGCTTCAAATGTTTCAAAATACTATAAATACTACTTTTAATTAAATAACTCAAAATTATTTTTTACAATACTGTTTAAATAAAATTAAAAAATAAATTTAAGATTTTACCTTGATATAAAACAAACCTTCTCTGCATCTAAAGCAAATTATTAAAACCCCAAATTGACTTTTGTTTTTGCTTAAACCACACAATATTATTTGCAATAGTTGTAAATATACGTTAATTATTAATTATTAATAGGTGCTGTTGGAACAGAAGGTATGCAGAGTAAGTAGAAAAGTTAGTTAACTTCCTAATTAAAATACTAATGCTCTTTTAAAAATAGGTGCTCAAAAATAAGTAAAATGCACTCATTTTGCTCAAGTGTTAGCCTACATAATACTTCCTAAATAAAAAATTTCAATGAATATCGACAATTACAACCAAGACCCAGGGACCGACTTGCAAGTTTAGGGGCCCAGGGCAAAAGAACATTTAGGGGCCCCTCGACGTACCTCTAAATAAAACTGCTAAATTTATGTATAAGCACACAAAGCAAAATAATATAATCAATCAGCTTCAATGCTACTGTAAATACTGTAAAAACTTTTTTTTAAAAGTAGTATTTTTTTTTTCTTTCTGATAATTCGAATTAACGTTAATGGTCAGTACTTCCAACATAGTTTCTTCATTCGTTTCAGGTTCTATTAGCTTTCTTTTAGTTGAGCCAAATTTGTATGTTCTATCCATTTTATAGCAAATCCGTAGTGATACAATATCAGAACATTTGGAATAGGGAAAAAGTATCCATAAACGACAAATCTACGTACAATTTGTTCATGTTCTTGATCATGAATTGAATCTTGTAAGTGATCCAATTCATGTTCTTGATCATGAATTGAATCTTGTAAGTGATCCAATTCATGTTCTTGATCATGAATTGAATCTTGTAAGTGATCCAATTCATAATCTTGATCATGAATTGAATCTTGTAAGTGATCCAATTCATGTTCTTGATCATGAATTGAATCTTGTAAGTGATCCAATTCATGTTCTTGATCATGAATTGAATCTTGTAAGTGATCCAATTCATGTTCTTGATCATGAATTGAATCTTGTAAGTGATCCAATTCATGTTCTTGATCATGAATTGAATCTTGTAAGTGATCCAATTCATGTTCTTGATCATGAATTGAATTTTGTAAGTGATCCAATTCATGTTCTTGACCATGAATTGAATCTTGTAAGTGATCCAAAGGGCATTCCTTTGCCGAACGTGGTGAGAAAGACGACATACATCATGAACATGCAGGAAAAGTGATTTGATTGGATAAAAAATAAAAGTTTGCAAGAATTTGACAATTGATTTACAAAAAAAAAATGATAAAATTTAATTTATTTGATTAAAAAATTCATTAGTTAGTAAATTTATTTGGAACTTTTTAACAATTTTTTAGCTATATAATAATTTTTAGGGGCCCCTTTAAAATGGGGGCCCCTGGGCAAATGCCCCGAATGCCCTGCCGTAAATCAGTCTCTGCCAAGACCTACCGAGAATCGAACCCATATCGTCACGACCCGCAATCCATAGACTTATCCATTAAACTACCAGGGTGGAAAAAGAGCACATTAACAGAAAACATTTTTTAAAAAAATGTGTTCCAAAATTATAGTGACTAGAAGAAGTAATGTGTCAACCGCCATTGTTCTCGGAGGAGAAAAAGGTTCTTCCGATCGGACACCGATAGGGGGCGCTGTAGGCGTTAGTGTTGTGGATATCTCGTGATTCATCAATTGATGAAGATTAATATGTTATTGCTTATTTTAAAATAAAAACATATAATAGGGACTTTGATACGAGAGAAATAAAATTCTAATATGTCTTAGTAAGTTAAATAATAGTAAGTACTGGTGAAAAATACTTTTGAATTCCGAATTAAAACTAAATAATCTGGTACAAATGAATCATGAATGTCCACGTTAAAGTTAACTTTCCCTAATATTATGTTAAAATTTTCTTCTCTCTCTGCCCCCATATATATATATATATTTATATATATATATATATATATATATATATATATATATATATATATATATATATATATATATATATATATTAATATATATATATATATATATATATATATATATATATATATATATATATATATATATATATATATATATATATATATATATATATATATTGGGTTGGAGGGAAAGTTCTGTCGTATTTTAAATAGGCAGGTGATTTTTCTTGTAAATAAAAAGAACAACTGGCTAGTCAGTCAATAGGATTTTTTTTTTTGGCTGCTCATGTATAATATAAAAGGTGCCCTTTTTTACCGTTCATCATTTACTTGTGATATTTAAAGTGAAAAACATGTCAGTAGATAAAGTGCATTTACGACACTGCATTTTATATGAATTCCAAAAAGGAAGCAATGCATCGGTTGCATGTAAAAATTTATGTGCGGTATTTGGAAAAGATATTGTAAATGTTCGTACTTGTCAAAGATGGTTTAGCAAATTTCGTTCCGGGGATCTGAGCCTCAAAGAAAGTGATCGATCTGGACGACCATCCAAGATCGATAATGATGTTTTGCGATCCATGTTGGAAAAAAATCCACATTTTACAAGTCGAGAAATTGCATAAGAGTTTGGCATTCATCATACAACTGTTGGAGATCACATTAAATCTGTTGGGTTTGTGTTAAAGCAAAGTGTTTGGGTTCCACGTGAATTAACGGAAAAGAATTTGTCTGATCGTGTAAGAATGTGTTCATCACATCTGATTAGACACAATGTGGAGCCGTTTTTGGACAGGCTGGTTACTGGAGGTGAAAAGTGGATTCTTTGCGAGAATATTAAGAGAAAAAAATCTTACTGCAAAATTATCTAACGGGAAAAAAATTCACGTCTCTTTTGAAAGTGTTTCTAAGGCAGTTGCTGACTATTTTAACTCCAAGGATGCGAAAAAACAGGAAAAACAGGAATTCACAGGTTACCTGAAAGATGGCAACAGGTTGTAACAAATAACGGAGCATATACGAGGTGTGGCTAGAAAAAAACCGAACTGATGCTATAAAAAAATTTTATTTTCCATTATTTACAATTTGATGTTATCTCCTTCAATGTACTCTCCTCCTCGGTCTACACACCGCTCCATACGAATTTTCCACTGTTCATAGCAATGCTGCAGATCATTTTCGGTAAGTCCATACATTACTTCCGTCGCTTTTTCTTTTACTGCTTCAACACTCTCAAATCTAGTTCCTTTCAAAGCTGACTTGACTTTAGGGAAAAGAAAAAAATCACAGGGGGCCAAATCAGGTGAGTAGGGTGGATGGTCTAAGATGGGAATGTTGTGATTGGCTGAAAACGTCTTCACTAACAACGCATTGTGAGCTGGGGCATTGTCTTGGTGCAGGATCCATGTCTTTTTTTTCCACAAATCGTTCCGTTTTCTCCGTACTCGCTCACGTAGGGTAGTCAGGACGCTAATGTAGTAATGCTGATTCACTGTTTGTCCCTCTGGTACCCAATCAATGTGTACAATCCCTTTGACATAAAAAAAAACAATCATCATTGCCTTGAATTTCGATTTTGACATTCGTGCTTTTTTTTGTCGTGGAGAATCAGGAGATTTCCAATGCATCGATTGGCGTTTGGTTTCGGGATCGTAAGTAAAAAACCACGATTCATCACAAGTAATAACATTTTGTAAAAAGGTGGGATCACGTTCAATGTTTCCTAGGATGTCAGAACAAATCATTCTTCGGCGTTCCTTCTGTTCAATTGTGAGACACTTTGGAACCATTTTTGCACACACTTTGTGCATGTTGAAACTTTCATGAAGAATCTGCCTAACACTTTCCTTGTCAATTCCTGTCAACTCAGACATTGCTCTGATTGTTAAACGGCGATCTTCTCGAACAAGTTTACCGATTTTTCAATGTTTGCATCAGTTTTTGCTGACAATGGTCTGCCAGTGCGAGCGTCATCACTTGTGTCTTCGCGGCCATCTTTAAATCGTTTAAACCACTCAAACACTTGTGTTCGCGATAAACAATCATCGCCGTACACTTGTTGCAACATTACAAACGTTTCACTTGCAGATTTTCCAAGTTTGAAAAGAAATTTGATGTTAACACGCTGTTCTTTCTGTACACTCAACATTTTTCCGACGCACAGACAAAACGTCAACTACTTAGAACAGACGCCACGGGCAGACTGAGTGCAGGAGGCAGGTAAAACTCGAGCAGTAGGCGGAGCAAGAGTCACGTGACAGGCCAGGCGACTTTCAGCCTTATTGCATTCGTTTTATTGTTTCACCTGTGCTAGTTCGGTTTTTTTCTAGCCACACCTCGTATAATTGATTAATATTAAACACATATTTTTATAAATGAATTCAAATAGTTTCTTTAAAATACGACAGAACTTTCCCTCCAACCCAAAATATATTCTCTCTCTTTTTTTTAAAAACATGTCTTCTGTTTATGTCTTATTATTGTCGTCCTGGTAGTTTAACGGACAAGGCAATAGACTTCGGAGCTGAGGATTTGGGTTCGATCCCCGGTAAGCATTCTTGTAAATGCCGATATTTATTTTATGAAAAGGATTTATGAATGCAGCCTATGCAGGCAAACATCTACTCAATGCACTACTTTTTCTTACATATTTTTTTTCAAAATTACAGCTCATTTTAACGTTACCATCATAAGCAACAAATGTGATAAAAAAAATAGTACATTTTACTTATTTTAAAGTCCATATTTTTAACAGTGTACGCCCTTCTTCTAAGAAATGGTGAAATCAAAATATTGGGAGGGGGGGGGGGAGGATTTAATTAATTTAAATTTAAATTTCGTGTTTTATATTTAATTTGGCATTGTTTTTATATGTGAATTATGTAAAAGGGTACAGTTAAACTTAATTCACTTATCCCAAGTATACTTTACAATATTTACTCCACATAGAGCACGAGCGATTTCATTACATCGGAAAAAACATAACCTCTTCACTAAACTAACAACCCGTTATTACCATTTGTTTAGGTTGTGTTTTTAAAAAAAAGAATGAATTTTTATTTATATGTCAGCCGTAATTTTAATTTCAAAAACCTTAATAAATAATTATTTTTAAACATTCTCATGGACAAGTTTAATTTATATTTATTAATTAATATAAATATTATATTTTAACCCTTTTTCCCGGGATGTGATTTAATCACACGAATGACGACCTGTTCTTTTTTTTTCCTGTTCTTCGAATCGAAAAAGAACAGCATATTCTTGAATAAAGACAATTTTTTTTTAGCATGTGCTTTAATTTCATTTAAAAGCATGATATCACGTGGGTATTATAACATTTTATTAACCCTAAATTAAAGAATATCTCTTTAAAAAGAACCGACATGAAATGCAACTGTTTCATAAAAAAGAACGAAATATCAAACGTTTGCCCAAAGCAAAAGGTTAATAGGATTCAAACATGTTATTCATTGATATATTTTTTGTAACTTAATATAATTTAATTTATCGTTTGCAGGTATGTACGGACAGTATGGAGAAGGTAAGTATTAAGAAAATATATTTTAGTATAAAAATATAAATATAAGTAATAAAAAAAAATCTATATATGAAATGATATTTCATAACTCCTACACACTTTTAAATCACACCTATAAAGTTTTCCCTGTACTTTGGATACAGGCCCTTCACACTTTTTAGTCCTAACCACTAAAAGCTTTCTCTCACCGATTGACGATTTCATCTCATGATGCAATTTCCAACACCCTCATTTACCTGAGACTGCACTATTAACACCTAAAGCCAAAACAGTTTCCAATTACGTCCGCTCCCTGTATTTCCTTCTCACGCATTTCTCAAGTCCTTAAAAGGCGAAGCGAAACTCTCCCAACCAATCAAATGATGTCCAGAATTTATTCTCTGTAAATTTCCCACCAAATTGTGTCATTCTCAATCTATCTCTTGTCCTGTCAACTCCATCACTCCGCGTTCTGGAGAATATTAACACTGAACCTACCAAACCTAATCCTACCATACCTAATCCTACCAATACCTAATCCTACCATACCTAATCTTACCATGAGCGGTCAAATGACCGCTTTTAAAAAAATATGTATCTTAATATAGAAAGAGATTTTAGCCAATTGGATAGTAAACAAAATTTTTTTTTTTTCTATTTAGAAAAGTTTTATCTACATTTATGCATTTTCAGAACGTTTTTTACAAATTACAGTATTTTGTATTGCACATTTTCTGTTGCCGTCATCGCCGCCTGCCGTGAGTCGGTCTGCACCCGTGTCGCTTGGTTGGGCCGACGCGGTCTGTACCGCGTTGCCTGGTTGGCCCGCAGGACGCTTGGTGCCCAGATGGCTGGATTACCATAACACTGTAGATCCACAATTACATTATATACTCGTAAAACAATTTCAGGAGTGCGCTTGCCGAAGAATATAGTCGTAAATAACATGAATTGTTCAAATGGTCAAATGACCGCTCGTGGTAGACTAGACATGCTATACATTTTTTTTTCGGAAACTTAACAATAAAGAAAGTTGTGAATATTGAAAAATGGGTTGTATGTATATTATAGGAAAAGTCAATAAGTTACATGGTGGTACAGTAACGTTGTATACAAGAAATTCTAAACGAAATTTCAAAAACGGTCATTTGACCGCGCGTGGTAGGTTTAGTGTTAAAGTTGTTAATTATAGCTCTTTTTACGTTTGAAACTTCAACACCCCGACGTCTATTTCTTATATTTGATATATTTAGTTTGAAATATCATGTACCAAAAATTAATATAAAATATGTGTGTAGGGATGAGTGGGGGAATGAAACAGATACAAGGTAGTTATACAATTTTATATGCTTTATGAAGAATAGTAATGGTTATCATAGTTATGATGCTTCTAAACAAATCTGTTGAATTTGGATAGCCTCTGTAGGAAACGTTGAAAATCTACTAAATAACTGGTTTGGAGTACAAGCAAACTTTTTTGCTTGGATAAGTACATTTAAAACCTGTAACTGGGTTTCAAATTACTATGTGATTTTACAAACGTGTTATTTCAACAAACCTGTTCCTTTATCAACACACTTTACCATTGTGAAAAAGTTGTTTAAAACTACAAGAAAGTTAAGAGATATTTAACTAAATAATAACTAGTTGAGTAACATAAATTGCAACTTTAAACGGTATAATTTTATATAATAATTCTTATTAGAAATCACTTGATAAGAATTATAAAGATGCATAAATGTTGAATTGAACATAATCACAACAAAAAAAAAATTAAACTTAATATCATAACTTCTCATAGAGCAATACATTGTTTAATTAAATATTACAAAATATATAGTCTATATTTCTGTTAGTTTTTCTACAAAAGAAAAGTCTGTAACTAAAGACTGCATAAAAAACAAAACAAAATACATGTTTTTATATTGTGTATATTCTTTATTTTACAAGTCAATGAAATACAATATATTTTTAATGTTTGTGAAATATAACATGAAGTACTGCTGGCTACTATTTTTGTAAATAGTTTAGTAATATTTTGTAATATTTTGAATCTATTTTGTAGACATATTACATTATAGTTGATATTTTTAACTGTTTCTTTTAATTTTCAGGAGCCAACGGTATAGAAGGTATGTATTGAAGTAATTGTTTTAATAACAATTATACAAATATATTGAATTAAATAAACAATATGCTATATATTGTAAATCGAGTTCATGAGTGAAATATTTTAGGTTCAAGTTTTGAAATGCAGCAAATTCAAGATGGTAAGCATACTGCAAAAGTGTCGTGAAATGATCATGGATGGATATTTATACATTTTCATGCTTTCTATATAAATATAAACACAAAAACGTATTTATATAAGAAAATCGATAGTGTTTTCTATGATACAAATGTGGTTTATGGCAAATTTTGCTACAATTAAATATTACACAAGATTTTTTTTTTCAATTAAATATAAATAAAACAAAAATATTTTTTAAATTGCATAATTAACATTTTTATTTTAGCTTATGGAACTTACAAATATAATTTGAATATACAGTCAACCCTCGGTATAACTAGTCCGGGATATAACGATCCCTCGGTTGTAACGAACTTTTCAAATGGTCCCAACCGAACTCCTATGTCACTAAAGTGTTTTCAAATGGTCCCAACCGAACTCCTATGTCACTAAAGTGTTTTCAAATGCTTGTAACGATCTTCAAAAGTAAAGAATTTGGATATAGTGAATTATTATTCACACTTTTCCAGTTTAGTTTCAGCTCTTTCACGAAAATTTTTACTCACCTCGACCACATTCTTTACCCTTTTGTTCCTTTGACAGAAGCTAGAGTCCTTAAAGATGACAATAGACTCCCCTGATCAGCTCCTCCCCTTCTATTTTCATTCTATTGCTGATTATCGTTTGACTTGTGAACTTCGCTTAGGTTTAAAATCACTTCTGTTGGTATTGTCTTCAAGAACACATATTTATAATGCTTTTTTATTGCCCATTACTAATTGTAATTCAGTCCAAATTAATTTGTTTCGCATAGAAATGTGTTTAAGGACTTTAGGAAGTTTTAATATCGTCAATATTTGGAAATTCGGATATAGTGTTCCCTCGTCTATAGCAAACTTCTGAACCAGTCCGCTGAGGGTTCGTTATAACGGGATTTGACTGTATAAATTAATATGTATGGCCCAGTTTTCTCCGGGAGAGTATTGTGAGTGTTCTGCATAGGGCCGCCATCTGGTGGATTTATTAAGAAGCCATTGATGCTTTAAAGGTGGTATTAAAAAATTTCATGTAGACACTGACTAACCTCTTTTTTTTGAAGATCAGGTGTGCATAAAGCATCATATATATATATATATATATATATATATATATATATATATATATATATATATATATATATATATATATATATATATATAATAACATCAATCATAAAACAAACACACAGAATAAATCATACATATTCCTGCGAAGCGCTTAAAGCTGCATTAATACAATGAACTGCAATATTTATTTAAATCAATTTTGAGTGAAAAGTTCATCCACCGGGAGTCGAACCCGGGACCTCTTGTTTATATATATATATATATATATATATATATATATATATATATATATATATATATATATATATATATATATATATATATATATATATATATATATATATATATATATATATATATATATATATATATATATATATATATATATATATACAGAGAGTGAGAGACAGATATAATATGTATTGTGATGTTTATTGTTTATGTTTCCAGCAACAATATTTTTAAATAATGCCTACATATAAAATAATAATTATTTCCAATTATTGCCTTAATGTGTGCAGTATATATTATTCAATAACGAAATGTAATGTCCATATATTAACTCATGTTAACGATGATTAATTTTCAAAAGTGGAATTGCATCACATTTTTGTTCATATTTTATGTGCACTGACTGCAAAATTATTTTTATTTATGTTTTTTACTTTTAAAAAGTAAACCATATAGAAAATATGTAAGAAGAGTAACGTGAAAATATGAATTAAAAAATATACATTGATATAAATAATATTCTGTTAAATTTGTGGAATGTTGAAGATAATTGTATTGATTCGAACCTTTTAGGAGCGGCCGTTGGATCGCAACAAGTGGTTGGAAGTAAACATGTTTTGAATATATTTTAAAAAGATAAATTATTACTGAACACTTATATAAATTAGTTTTGTATTTTAATAATTAATTACATACTAAAAACATATCCCTAATAGTATTTTCGATGCATATTTACAGACGGTGGTGTGACGATAATAACAGCAGGTAAGAGTTGCATCTATAAATTTTAAATGTTATATATTTTGGAAATTTGGTTTAAGTAACATGCTTTTCAATTCCCTTAAAAGGATTTTTTTTTACTTCCATTATTTTGCGAATGATTTGTCGTTGTTTTATTTGCAAACATTTGCTATTGTCAAGTTCGAAGTAAAATATTACTATCTATATATTTGAATATTTAAATATTCAATTTTTAAAACATAATTAAAGCGAACGTACTTCACACTTAAAAAACAAGTTAAACATATAAAACTTTCGGAAAATCGTCACGGTATGCCCAGTTCCTTTAAAGTAAGTAGACTAGTGACTGGTGAGGAAAATGCAAAGCATCAAATTATTTTTATTAGTTTTTCGTTTCAAGTACATGAATAATTATAAGTTTTGTGTGCATATATTTAAAATTAATTATTTCAGGTGCCGATGCTTCAGGTGGAGTAATAGGAGGTAAGATAATTTTAATAAGAAACAAATCCTTAGTATTCATATTATAAATAAAAATAATCGTTATTAAATATTTGCCGTAAATGTGTTAGACGGTAAATTATCCATATATGAAAAACTATTGAGGAATGCACACACATTTATACGTTAAAGTCGTATTTTTGATTTCATAATTTTAGGCTCTGCCGGGTCTCACCAAATAATTGACGGTAAGTATACATTGCATCTATAAATTGTTAAAAAAATTTGTTTAAAAATAGTTGAAGAATGTTAATTTATGCTGTTTATATATTTGAAATGACACTTTGTGAAAAAGACTTTTGAATATAAATAAAAATAGAATTATCCATATGATGTAATCTTGAAGACACATTAAAAAAAAGTACGCATTGTTAAAATAGGTATTCAAAAATAAGTAAAATTTACTCATTTTTGAGTACATTCGATGGTTATCATTAATCATCCGAATACATAAGTTTCATTTTTTTTAAAAAGACGTACTCAAAAAGGAGTACAATAAATAAAAATAGCAGTTGCTTGCTTACATAGGCTGCCTTCATAAATCACTTTAGGTGTGCCAAAAGAATGGGTAATTACACAGTTTCAATTTAAGAAATCAACATCAAATAATGTAGAAACCATCTTCTGAATAATTATTTTAATTTTGTCAAGTCGCTTTGTTAAGATGGCTTGAACAGGCACGGAGATTAGCAAAATAAAATCCTACTGCTCATTTTTGCAAAAATACGATTACTTTTATTTGAGTCGCTCGCGATGCGACATCGCTCATTTATGATGAAATTGTACCTAAAAGAACAAGTACGTTCATGCACGCATTTTAAACGCTTTTTTTAGATACCTTGAACAGAACTTGAGAAAAGCAATATTAAACAACACTGAACATTTTTGGAGAAAGTACGAATATTTAAATTTAAGTACGGCATCGCTCATTTACGATGCAATTGTACTTAAAAAAACAAGTACGTTCATGTACTCAGTTTAAACGCTTTTTTTAGATACCTTGAACAGAACTTGAGAAAAGCAATATTAAACAACACTGAACATTTTTGGAGAAAGTACGAATATTTAAATTTAAGTACGGCATCGCTCATTTACGATGCAATTGTACTTAAAAAAACAAGTACGTTCATGTACTCAGTTTAAACGCTTTTTTTAGATACCTTGAACAGAACTTGAGAAAAGCAATATTAAACAACACTGAACATTTTTGGAGAAAGTACGAATATTTAAATTTAAGTACGGCATCGCTCATTTACGATGCAATTGTACTTAAAAAAAACAAGTACGTTCATGTACTCAGTTTAAACGCTTTTTTTAGATACCTTGAACAGAACTTGAGAAAAGCAATATTAAATAACGCTGAACATTTTTGCGAAAGTACGATTACTTTTATTTGAGTACGACATCGCTCATTTACGATGCAGTTGTACTTAAAAAAAAAGTACGTTCATGATGTACTTATTTTAAAAGCTTTTTTTTAGATGCCTTGAAAACAACTTGAGAAAAGCAATATTAAATAACACTAAACATTTTTGAGAAAGTACGATTATTTAAATTTGAGTACGGCATCTCTCATTTACGATACAATTGTACTAAGAAAAAAACGAATAGGTTTAGGTACTCATGTTTAAGTACTCTTTTTTTACAGTGTAGTAATTCCATACATTATAAAAATTGAGTAAGTTATGATAATCACAAAAAAAAAATCTAATAAATACTGTTAAATCTGTTTACATCGTCACTAAGGTACAGCCGGGGGAAAAAAACGAACAACCCTTGATTTCTCGTCCACTATTTATTGTAGGGTTAAACTTATTATACCATTTGGTAAGGAATAAAGTTTACTACACATTGATATACCAAAAATGTACATAGGGGACTATCTTCATATTAATATCCGCACCAACCTCAAAATTTCCAATAGCAACACCCTATTTTTAATCGATATTTAGAATCTAAAACAAATTAAATCGTTGGATATTGTTTTGCAAGTCATTTGGTCAAGTAGTTTTTTAATTATGAATTCCGAAAGTTTAGAACTCGTAATGTTAAATGAAGTTCTTAAACTTTTAATCATATCTCTCGAAATAACAATTTTATTAAGCTACAATAATATTTTTATCTGTGTTACTTCTTAACGACCCAAATAAAATACACCAGCTTTATATACTTATATTTTTTAGTTTTATTTAAATTAGGATATTAATATTCATAATTTTTTTTAATAGCAACCATGGTTCACGGGAGTGGTGCACGTTAAATATGACCCAAGTCCAATGTCCTGTCGCTTATTGAGGTTGCTTTGGTTGCCAGTCAGATGTTGTCCCCGTCATTTGACCACGTTTCAAAAATACGAAGCATTGTTCCCGGGTATTTCCTACCATATACATCCCGAACCGTCGTCAATAGCCCACTGTGCAGCTCTAGTGCGACGTTAATTTAACCAAATAAACAATGAACCAGCCGAGAAAACAATGAGCTAGTTTTAAATTTTCAAAAAGTATTTAAATTTTCAAAAGCACTTGCTTCCGCTCGCCATCCCTAACCTGCTTTACTTGAATATTGGCTGTGTTATGTACTGCGACAGCCGGGGGCGAGAGACGATCGGGAATTGGCATCTTTTCTCCCGCGCGTTGGCGCACTTGGCGCTCTTTCTCCTCAAGACATTTCGGCAAACCCGGCATTCGGAAGACTGCGCTCCTATGATTAGGACGTTTTAGCATGGGTCTAGGATGACCAAACTCACCGTCTCTCCGTTTCCCGGCTCAGAATGACCGGTTGCTTGGATAATCTCTTTTGAATAATCTCTTTATAATAAATTGTTTTGTTAAAGAAAAACCATACAGTCCATTATTATTTAGAACCAGCGCCGGTACTCTAGCAGTAGTACTTAACATTGGCTATTGTAAGTTTTGTAAGGTTTTTGGACCACAACACCATACGTGGCTTTATTTAAAAAAATATTTTTTAAAGGTGCAAAATTGTTTCGCACATTGAAGTGCTGTAAACATTGTTAAAAATCTTGATTCTTTCCTTATTAAATAAAAATGTGCATATTTTTGTTTTATGAGTTTTAAAAGTATTAAAATGCTTTTGGGACACCCTGTGTAACCTAAGACAAGCACGATCTTATGGAGAAAAAAATAAGTAATTACATAACCTCACTTCAAACCCAGTGTGTAAATATAACATTTACAATATTTCTTTTAAATTTAGAATTGAGAAACTACGTATTGGTAAAACCGTAAAATTAAATTAAAATATTAAAAAAAATTGTTCCATCTGAATGTTAAAATTGAAGTAAATCGTTGGAATATGAATTTTAAACCTGGAATAAATACTTTTTTCAAGATATATTCTATTATTTTTAAATTTTCTTACAATATTAAGTTTGTCATTTACCAACATAATTTCAGAACATCCTAAGAATACAAATAATAAAATTCGACATCATCAAAAATACTATATAAAATTACATTAAAGTAGTAACATATCTTTAAGTATAAAAAATACTGTATCATATTATTCTAGGCAAGTCTGACCAAGCATAAGAACGCCAAAACATTTTCTACCAACGTCCATTTCGTAGTCAACTAATACTTTGTTCAATGTGGAGGTAGCCCCTCACAAAGATCGATACATATTGTCTAATATCTCTGCATATAAATCTAGGAAATTAACAAAAATTTATATTTAGATTATTTTGAGGGCGAGGAACATTTCTGCGCTACCAACAGTAGGTGTTGCTATTGAAAATTTTAAATTTGGTGCGGATTTTAATATGAAGATAGTCCCCTATGCAAATTTTTTTGTATATCAATGTGTAGTAGACTTTATTCCCTACAAAATGGTATATTAAGTTTAGCTCTACAATAAAAAGTGGTCTAGAAACCATGGGTGGTTCGTTTTTTTTCCCCAGCTGTACATAATATTTTATAATGTGGTATTATTTTTTTTACAGAATGAGTTGAAAAAATTAAATTATTAAAAATCAATTTTATACTAAGTACAACTTTTTGAAATCTGCGCCAAAATTTAGGTATGATTTTTGTAAATTGGCACCAACTTCAAAAAGTTGTACTAAGTATAAAATTGATATTTAATAATTCAATTTTTTCAATTCAATCTACAATTACAAACGTTTTAATCCAGAAAATAATCTTTCTAGAAAAAAGGAAAACCGACTTTAAGGAAAATGCGCTAAAAAGCAAAAAATATTTTTTTAATTTTACGAATGAGTTGAAAAAATTGAATTATTAAAAATCAATTTTATACTAAGTACAACTTTTTGAAATCTGCGCCAAAATTTAGGTATGATTTTTGTAAATTGGCACCAACTTCAAAAAGTTGTACTAAGTATAAAATTGATATTTAATAATTCAATTTTTTCAATTCAATCTACAATTACAAACGTTTTAATCCAGAAAATAATCTTTCTAGAAAAAAGGAAAACCGACTTTAAGGAAAATGCGCTAAAAAGCAAAAAATATTTTTTTAATTTTACGAATGAGTTGAAAAAATTGAATTATTAAATATCAATTTTATACTTAGTACAACTTTTTGAAATCGGCGCCAAAATTTAGATATGATTTTTGTAAATTGGCACCAACTTCAAAAAGTTGTACTAAGTATAAAATTGATATTTAATAATTAAATTTTTTCAACTCATACGTAAAATTAAAAATTATTTTTTACTTTTTACGCATTTTTCTTAAAGTCAGTATTCCTTTTTTCTAGAAATAATTATTTATTTTTCCCTTTTTAGTTTTTAATTTAGCGGGGGCTTCGCCCCCTATTATTATTTACCAAGAAATTCAAGTAGCAACTTGTGCTCAACAATGTATATTGTAAAACAATCTCTATCAATGTTGGTTAACCGAAATGTCATTGTTGTAAGCTTCTGTTAAACAATGAAAATATTATGAAATCGGAAAAATTGTTTAAAAAAACTCTGGTTAATCGGCATTTCCGGATATATAACAGCCGGATAATCGATTTTTTTTTTTGCAGATTTTGCCTAAGTGGATTTTTCTCTATCCAACAAAAAAAAGAATTTTCGAAATCGGACAATATTTTTTTAAACGGTAAAGTTAAATGAGAATTCCGGATAGTTAAATGCCGGATAACCGGATATTTTTTCAAATTGCTCCCCTTTGAAACATTCCCTATCCAACAAAAAAAAATTTGCAAATATCTGAAATAGAACCGAAATCCCGCGCGAACATACATAAAAAAAATACATAATGGTCGAATCTATAACCTCTCGACTTGGCGCGCGATTTGCCGGTTTAAATTTCTGGCTCTTTTATTTTGGAGTTTTTTGTTGCGCGCTGTTCAGTCGGTTAAAAATAAAATAATTACTACGCGTGTTGTAAACAAATATGTAACAATAATAATATTAACAATGTCTTTATCCTTTTTTAGCTTCTGGAGGAGCGCAAGGAATGATTATTGATCAATATGGTATATAATATTATTAATAATATGTAATATAGTATATAATATTTTTTAAATATAAAAAATACAATCTTTACTAAAATTTATATTTTTTTAATAATTTTTACAAAATCTATTTAAGTTTTTTAAATTATTCATAATATTTAGAAAAAAAATCATGTAAAAAAATTATTTAAAAAAATCTGAAACTATCTCAGTATATTTTGAACATAGTAGTTTTCTAATAGAAATTTTTATTACATTTTGTGAAAAGCAAATTTTTATGCTACATATTTTTTCTGGTAGGTAAACTTATAAGTTCTGGTTCTGCTCAAGGACTGGTGGCTGGACAATATGGTAATTTTATTTATCATAGTATTTTTTCACATAGACATAATATTAAATATTAATTTACAAACATAATTAAAACTTAAATTGCTACTTCAATTGGATGCACCACTTTTTTTTTACTTATTTACTTGTGGTTTTGAAAGTTGTTATTATTAAAGTTTATAAAAAATTATCAAAATGTGTGTATTTTTATAAATAATTATTGGAAAAAATTTATCTAGTCTTCTATAAAAAAAAGTTTAAACGACAGAAACTTTGGTAAAAAATTATTAACGCGATACCGAAAGTATTTTAGGAATTTCTAAAACTCTCTTTCGATTTTGAAAAAATACATAAATTGATACATTTATATCACTATTTCATATGTATTGAACCAGCAAAACACGAAATAATTGATCATAAAAACATAAGGGAATATTTTAGTTTTTCTAGTTCGAGATATTCTGTTATTTGATCAGTAGTTTTTAAACTAATTTTAGAAAAAATATTTAAATTACAAGTTATTTATAAAAGTTTTAAAAAAAATTAAACTATACATCGAAGTTAGGAGCTATTTTCTTTATTAACGTCTTGTTTTAATTACCAACTAAAAATAATAATCCACAAATAAGTGCCATGTTTTTTGATTGACAGTAGATTGCTCCATAATGCAACATAGATACTTACAAATAGACATTACGCATGGATATGTATATATATATATATATATATATATATATATATATATATATATATATATATATATATATATATATATATATATATATAGTATAGTAAAAGTAAAAATAATGAATAGAAACTTCGAAACACGTGAACCCCTCTTCATCAGGGGGGAGCGAGGTCCACGCGTCCCAAAGATCCATGGTGTTTCTGATGTGACGTGCATTAAAAATGCTAAAATGTCGCAGTTCCCCCGACACCATGGACAGAATAGGTTTTTCCGAAAAACACATATATGAACACAAATATACAAAATTGCAAAATATCAAAGTGAAAAATTAAGCTTTTCAAATACAAGAAAACTAACAAAACATAAACTTAGCTATGAGTGAACCTCCATCAAACCACAACCAACAAATCAACATCCAACAATAAAATCCAAAATCCGTGCCATAGTGCCTAAAACTGGAATCTAAATCTTCAAAAAATATCTTATGTGCGCTTGCCGATAGCCCTATCTTGCATGTCCTCCATTTTTTCACTAAGATGAACCCAGCAATGTTGGTCGTAACAAATTTCCCGCAAGTATAGCGAAGTCCTCTTCCTTGTCACATAGGGAAAACACGAATCCTTTTGGAATGGAATTATCGGAAAGGGTCTTAAAAAATAATGCTAGGTTTTCCATAAAACCTTCTCTGTGATTGCATATTTTCTTAATCCTGTATAATTGTGAAAGAATGATATTCCTATGTACTTTATTGCTAATATTTGAATCCCAATGTGTTAGTTTCAAGACCTTAAAGTTAAAATCTAATCTTTTATCATAAATTTTAATTTTTATTATATCATCTATTTTTATATCTAGATCTAAAAATTCTGCTTTGTTATTATTTGCGTTAGTTTTCTTAAGTTTAAATTCTGAGGGATAAATATTTTGGTATATTTGATCAAAATCTTTAAAGTCTATAATAATTAAGTCATCAATATATCTAAATATCTTATTATCATATAAATTTTGTGCGTTTTTTTCGTAATAATAAAGAAAAAGGTTAGCAAAAGCACTGCAATAATTACTTCCCATTGGGATCCCTTTTATTTGAATGTAATAGTTTTGCCCATTGTATAAAACATTATTGAAAACACAATATTTAATTAATGTTGACCACTTATCAAAATCGCAATTAATAAAAACTTCAAATTCTTCAAAAATCCTACGAAAAATATCCATAAGTTTGTCATGTGGAATACTGGTGAAACAAGCAAGAGCTACAATTCCATTGCAACAATCGATCGGCGACAATTCCACTTACTAAAAAATCACTCCATAACTGCGAACTTACGATTACTTTAATTTTAATTTCATTTCATTCAAAATCCTTGATCGAGAATAGTGCAGGTTTTACCAAAAAAATCGTTACCAAAAAAAAAACCAAAGTTGTTAGCGCTCCCATCAAAAAAATATCAGCAGAAAACCTTCATCAAAATTTTGAAATTGAAGGTTTTGTGCAGGAAAACAGCAATTTTTTTGAAGATCTATAAAATTAAAGGTTTTTGTTTCAATGTCCTTCATAAAAACTGTAAAAAAAAAAATTTAAACCTGCAAAAGACCTCCAATTTTTAATCATGTAGGGAAAATGCAGAAGGTTTTATGCAGGAAAATTAAAAACTTCAAAAAACTGCAGTTTTTTGTTTTAATATCCTTTATAAAACCTTCAAAAAACCTTCAATTTGACAATTTTGATGAAGGTTTCATGCTGACTTTTTTGCTGGGCTGTATCGAGAGAAAGGATATTTTGTACGATAGTTGAATGTCCGATAATTGCAATTGCGCGGCTAGCCTCAAAGTAGAATATTAACTTACATTTCTATGGAATACACCAAATATGTATGGAACACATTATCATCAAAAATATCCAAAAATATTTTAATTCTTTAAAAAATAGTGTATTTTAATTTTAATGGAACGACGCCAAAGTTATGTTTATAAGTTACGTACAACAAATTTTTTTTTTAATCTATATTAAAATTGGCACAAAATTGACTGAAAACGTAACTTCGAACTCATTTTTATCAGTCATTACTTCTTTTTAATGTTTAAATTGACATAATCTCAGATTAATTTGAATAAATTGCTCCAAATTTGCTGCAGTGTATTTTTAAACATGTTACTTTAATTTGTCTTTGGGTATTAGTAATATAAATTATATTTTTTTTAGTATTTTTTTTTTAATCTATATTAAAATTGGCACAAAATTGACTGAAAACGTAACTTCGAACTCATTTTTATCAGTCATTACTTCTTTTTAATGTTTAAATTGACATAATCTCAGATTAATTTGAATAAATTGCTCCAAATTTGCTGCAGTGTATTTTTAAACATGTTACTTTAATTTGTCTTTGGGTATTAGTAATATAAATTATATTTTTTTAGTATTTTTTTTTTAATCTATATTAAAATTGGCACAAAATTGACTGAAAACGTAACTTCGAACTCATTTTTATCAGTCATTACTTCTTTTTAATGTTTAAATTGACATAATCTCAGATTAATTTGAATAAATTGCTCCAAATTTGCTGCAGTGTATTTTTAAACATGTTACTTTAATTTGTCTTTGGGTATTAGTAATATAAATTATATTTTTTTTAGTATTTTTTTTTTTAATCTATATTAAAATTGGCACAAAATTGACTGAAAACGTAACTTCGAACTCATTTTTATCAGTCATTACTTCTTTTTAATGTTTAAATTGACATAATCTCAGATTAATTTGAATAAATTGCTCCAAATTTGCTGCAGTGTATTTTTAAACATGTTACTTTAATTTGTCTTTGGGTATTAGTAATATAAATTATATTTTTTTTAGTATTTTTTTTTTAATCTATATTAAAATTGGCACAAAATTGACTGAAAACGTAACTTCGAACTCATTTTTATCAGTCATGACTTCTTTCATGTTTAAATTGACATAATCTCAGATTAATTTGAATAAATTGCTCCAAATTTGCTGCAGTGTATTTTTAAACATGTTACTTTAATTTGTCTTTGGGTATTAGTAATATAAATTATATATTTTTTTTTTTTTTTTTTTTAAATTTTACCAGTGAAATTAGAGATTTTTTGTTTCAAATATTTTTCGCAAAAATTCTTCTGCAAATAACAAACAACTTTAAAGACTGGTTGTTAAACGCATTATTTTCTTTGTAAAAAGGCAAACATATATTTTTTCCTAATATATTTTCTTGACTTATATCAAAAATAAAAAACGACACTCTATTGTAATTTCTTATTTAAAAAAAAATAGAATAACTTTTTTTTTAATTTTTGACAATGTGCTTATGTTCATGTGCTTTGCACAAATATGTTGAAAAAAAATTAAATAATACCTGCAAAATTCAAAAAAAAGTTAAATGTGTCCCTCTATAGCACCTTAAAGGAATACTTTGAAAATATGAGGTGCATAGACATTATTTAAAATCTCAAATTGTAATCAATACAGTACTGAATAATGATAAATTAAAAATGTATGTGTTAAATGAATTTTTATTAATTTATATTAAGTAAACATGTATAAAGTTATTAATATAAGTAAACAATATGTACTAGTTATTAAAAGGTTCATATAATTGCTTGATCAAATATTACATTTCTTATATAGGTTATATAAAAAAATTTCAAGCAAACTAAGTCATGAATTTACACATTTTAAAACATCGATGTGTTTGAAATGTTCGTATTTTGTTTTTCAGGAACTGGTGGAAATAGAATAATCATACATGGTATGTAAACTGCTGATACCTTAAGTGTGTATTCAATTTTTCCTACACTGTTAAAAACAGGTATTTGGAAATGAGTAAAATGTACTCATTTTTAAATACTTTCGGTTCTTATCATAGCTCCGATTACATTGGTATCAAATTTGAAAAAGACATGTACTCATTTTTGAGTGCCAGCATGGAATCAATTTTAAGCACATTTAGTTTCATTTTTGAAATTGATATATGTGCTATATGTACTCATTTTTGAGTATATGCAGGAATCAGTTGTGAGTAAATGCAGTTTCAAATCTGAAACACCATATGTACTCATTTTTAAGTATATGCAGGAATCGTTTGTGAGTATATTTGTTTTCAAATTCGGATGCATGTACTCATTTTTGAGTACGTACATCCAAATTTGAAAAATGACGTTCTTCCCATTCAAATTTATAATTTAATGCACAAAATGAATTCATTAATCTGTTTTAAATAATTGAAAATATTTTTTTTTTAAGTATGTGTATTCATTTCTTTCTTTCACCTAATTTTAAGAAATCTTATTTTAGAAATCATATATATGTATCATTCTAAATTTGAAAAATATTATTTTTACATTTTGCTTTCTCAAATATATAGTAATTCTTGAATACGATATTTTTCATGTTTCAGATAGCAAAAGATAGAAAGATTTGAGATAAAAAAAAGGAATATATATAATTTCAAATTTGGAATATATATCACATTTCTGAAATAAGATATTTCATACTCGTGTGTTATTAAGAAATAAATACATATTGTCTCAAAAGAAAAAACATATATATTTTTAGATATTTATAACAAAGAAATGAATGAACTTTATTTTAAGAAATCTTTAAGTTATTTTAAGAATTGGTAGGGAAGAATGCCATTTTTTAGTCAAATCTGTGTTCCTAGATAAATTGCAATCTCTTAGTAATACAATATTGCAAATAAATTTTGCAATAAATTTTTGTTGTAAATTATATATGTAAATTTATTTGTAAGAGAGTCTAATGCATACATACAATACGTTTGAAAAATAAGCCCCCTCCTCCTCAACTTTTGAACACCTAGGGATATTTAAACAAAACTAACTGCATTCGTTTATAAGAGTATACATTATTTTGTGACATAAAATGTTGTCCTAATATTTTATTCGATTACATAAATTAAGATTAAATATAACTCAGCGAAGTACACAAACATATCAAATAAAGCAAATATTTATTTTTTCATGTGACTTAACTTACAAAAAACTGAATGAACAATGCATCAGGGTTAGAAATTGCAGTAACAATCAGACTTTGAAATGTACAGTAAAACACTTTCTTGAAATTGTTCAAATGTTTTTTTATCAAATTCTGAAGAATCGTTTTGAATATATGCAACAAGTGTAGTACTACAACATGCATCTAAATTATTCAATGAAAAAGTTTCGTTCTGACAATTTAGCAAACTTGGTGAAGTATCTGAAGTTCCATTGTTTGTGTGAAATCTTCTTAAGTGTCTTTCGTAATTATATAATTTCCGAAATGCTTGTCTACAAAATTTATCGAAGCAGACATAATGTTCTGCATTAGGATGGCGATTTCTGATACGTTTGCATAGATTATGAAGGGAAACAAATGAAATTTTGCACCATGTGCAAAACATTACGCACTGAACTAATTACAAATGAAGTATAAATAATTTAGTTCATAATTATTAACATTTGACACTAAATACATATTTTTACAGTAAAACTGTACACACACGACATGATAAAAATGATTACTTTACAGACGATTTTTTAACTCTAAAACACATGATGGGATCTCTGCATCAAATTCACATTTATAAATGATATTTGATATAATATATATGATTGCTTTTATTATTTATGAATTGCCACACATTTCGGCTGTAAGCTGAAAATTCTACTTTTAAATATATGTTAATTTCAAATACAGATCAACAGCTTTTAACAAAGAATTTGCAGCTATGCAGTGTTCTTCAAACACTACAAATGCCTGGGAAGGGTTGAATTTTTCTCCAACAGCTAGGATAAAGGGTTGCTTTCTATCTCCTCCCAAAAGTGTGTCCTGTTTCATAATTTTTTCAATTCCTTCTCCAATCTGAAAGTAATGAATAAATAAATACAAATAAAATCATTTCGAGACTATTTTTTTCTGTACATTGCTAATTAATCATATGTATTGTCCCAATGTCATTCAAAGTAAATCTAAACACCAGAATATTAATACATTTGTTAATTTTTAACACTGTGAAGTTTTCGTCCCGAATGGTTCATTAGCTTCTTATGATTTATGTTCATCTAAAACTAATCATTCTTAATCTGTAATTATCAACATATTAATTAATATAATATTACATACATTAAATAACTTCCATTATACAACGTATAAGGACGTCTATAACAAAAAAATCAAATCTCAATATCTTGGAATAAAAATAATAAGCATGTTTTCTGCATTACAGAAATCTTTTGATTAATTTAAAAATGATACACAAGCGCTGTTTTAAAATACTCTAGAAAACAATCTTATTTGATAGGACTTACTATAAAAGTCCAAATTAATTAAATTTTTGTCAGTACTGAAACAATGATATTATTGTCTGGAATTCCTCTTGCATAAAAGTCATTCAAATTTAAATGCAAATATCGATTTAATTTTATTTATATCATCATCCACTGAATATGATATGATGTGTTTACTGCAATTGTTGAGTGTGGACATTGCAAATATTTAAAAATCTGATACTAGGTTATTTAACAGAAGATTACGTACTGGGATAAACTGAATAAAATGATCCAATGCTGTGCGCTAGTTGGAAGTATCTTTTTCTTCTTCGATCCACATTGTTTCGTAAATATTCCTTATGGAAGCAATAGTGGCAGCAGTAGAATAGCACAGCGTATTTATAAATAGAAAAGAATAATTTGCATATAAAGGAGTAAAAGCTATAAATATCAAAAAGGAAATTTTTTTTAGTAGGAAAATTCAAATTGCTATTGGCAATTGCAAATTGCTATATTAAAGTATGCGATTGAATCATTAGTGTATTATAAATTTCGTAAGATTAAATTTTTGAGTTCATATTCAAAGAAAATGAAAGTGTATACTTATGCAAAATATTAATCAAATTTTAGAAAAAATTCTATATGTTTTCAAAAAAAAAAAAAAATCGTGTACCATAAGTATGAACTTTTATTATCCCTCTTGTTTATCACAAGGACATATTTTGACCATCACCATAGATTCATAAACTAAAAATGTCATATTTAAAATATTTGGCATTGGTAATCAATTTTCTACAATAAATAAATATAAGAAAAAATTACAAATTGTTCCATTCTATGAAATTGCGATTTTTCAGTGCTAAAGCTTCATCATTCCGCGTTTCAGAAATTTTCTATTACGCTAATAATGAATTATTTCCTTTTCAGTCATTTCAAACGATATTGTCATCCATGTTAAGTGAATGACATACATTAAAATAGTTATAATATATGAATGGAACATTGTACAAACTTAAAAATTATCACAAAAAATGTCTAATTTTTCAAGAAAAGTTCTCTGTAAATTTCATACAGCTACGTTTTGTTGTTATGGAGTATTCCGTGTAAATATCGGCATTCTAATTGATTCATAATTTTTTTATATTATATTTTCAAATGTAAGATGGCGGACGGGTTTGCGTCTGTCGTATGTTAGTTGGAAGGGGTAAAAGTACTAACTTTTTTTTTTGATTTGGCAATGCAATAATTTTTATTTTAAATGTGCAATATAAAAAAGTTAGAGGGCAAAATCCAAAAAAAGTGCGGGGACAGAACTAACTGAGCGATTGAACACTGCTATGGCGTTATACATTAAAGATTATAAATTTAATAGCACTTACTTTCGAAACACGTAGAGTACTCCTTCAAATTCCATTCCGCTAAGTTTTGTTGAACAAATTCATGCATATTTCTATTTATTTAAATCAAAACGAAATTGTCTGTAATTAAATATCTCGCTTTAAACGTCGAACAAATTCCATTCACGAATCAAAACTAAACTAGATAAACCTCCGCTCGACGAACGAAACACTGAGCCGAAGAACATGTATCTATAACTCCACCATAAGATATAGTTCTTTAAATTGGAACTCATAACTTTTATTCTTCGGAATATTTGCACGAAATATTTTGGAATTATAAATGTCGTTTATTACACATTTCTTATATCGTAATTTATAATACCTAAAATGAATATATCTAAATGTTCTTATTTTTAAGTACTAGCGGTAATTTAATTCTGAGTACGTTCAATATTCATTTACGAACCAATTATACTTAAAAAAAAACGATTACATCCAGATACTCATTTTTAAGCACTTCTTTTTTTACAGTGTAGGAAAAATTAAAGTCGCGAAATGAAAAATAAGAGAAGTAGTAATAAATTAGTTTTTTAACATCTCGAAGCAAATATTTTAAAGAAAAAACAACATTCATCCAAACTACATTTTGAAATTGTGAAGTTTCATTTTGATCAGTACACTGTTAAAAATTATTATGAACTCACACGAAAATTTGCTACCCTTTTAGCTGGAACCAACATTTGGTGCTTAGTTTCACCATTTTCAGGTGCTACCGCGGATACCATTTAGTAGTGAAACATTGCATAAAAACTCATAACGTTGCACAAAACTCAAAATTCGAGTGTTCTTAGTATTTTAGGAGTAGTATTTTTGTAGCGAAGCTGGCAACCCTCCAATCGCAAGATCACAACTTTTTAAATTGCTTTGTCAAGTCCACCGATCGGGTTCAAACTAGGAATTCTTGGATTCATAGCTGAACGCCTATAGCCACTGGGCCACGGAGGCCCTTGTTCGTTGTTGTCTTACTTGGATTGGATTCCCCGGCTTCTTGATGTAGCCACAGCGTAAATTTAAAATGCAGTTAAAGAGGTTGAACTAATATCGGTGAAACCTCCGTTTTTTCCGATTTCGGATTTTTGGTTCAACCTAGATTCTACTATGAATTGGTATAATTTGCTGCTGACCTCTGTTTTGCACCAAGATACGGTAAATCGATTAACTAAAATTTTTAACAGTGTAGTTTTTACTCTCCTTGGACAACACTGTTTAAGCTCTTTGTTAGAATAAAGATACACATTAACATGCAGAAATAACATTACAAAAATAATCCTTAAGAAAGTGTACTTACTTTGCTGTCCTTGCATGCCAGTTCCACTACCACCTGATACAACACTTCCACCAGATACAGCTCTACGACCACCACCACCTGTTGTAATTAAGCAAAATTTTTAGAACAAAGAAAAGCAAATAACAGTTCTTGTACTAACATACAAGAACAGAATTTTTTAATAGTGTACAACATATATTAATGTTAGCGCAAAGAAAATCTAACCTTTATGTCAATTGAAAACTTAAAATAGTTGATTGTGTTAAATAATCTCTTTATTAAGATTGGTATCCAAAAAAAATTATTGACTTTAATACATTCATCTTATTAGAAACTAAGAATTTATAAATTATCATCAAAATCAGCTCATTACTTCAAAGAAAGGGAAAAGGAGATGCTCTATAAGTGGCAAACTATGAAGTATTGACGGTCGGTTCTACGCAGCAATCTGTATGCATTGCACCGATTCGTTTATTTGAGCGCACCGACCGGTTTCCAAGTTCTACGCATATCGAAACATTTGGCAGTATCCCAAGATGCATTGCGCTGAGGGCTTCTTTTGAGCGCTAATGCGCATGTGTTAAGGTATATCTTTCCCCCTTCCATAGTCCTTGTTACTGACTGAGATACGAATGAATACACACTCTTAAAAATAGGTACTTAAAAATAAATAGAATGTTTTCATTTTTTACTACATTCTAGCTCCGAATACATAAGTTTCATTTTTGAAAAGGACATGTACTCAAAAATGAGGAAAATGAATAAAAAGAGCAGTTGCTTGCCTACATACCATGCCATCATAAATTACTTACCATCTACCTGTTGTCGTCCGCACGGAAATCCAGGGCCATATCCGTTGTACTACGAGATCTATGTGAAGAAGTTATAAATAGAAGTAATGTTAAAAAGGCATGGAAAATTAATGGCAAGTAAGATAATTGAGTTGTAATAACTCAGTTTCCATTTAAGAAATCGACATTAAATAATGTGGAAAACCATCTTCAGAACAAATGTTTTAAGTTTGCCCGGTCGCTTTGTTAAGGTGGCTTGAACAGAAGCTGATATTAGCAATATTAAATCACACTGCTGATTTTTGTGAAAGTACGATTACTTAAATTTAATACAGCGGTGCCAGCAGATGTTTGATTCCCGGTAAATCTTGGCAGTAATTGTCGATATTTATTGAAAGTGATTCCTGAAGGCAGTCTATGTAGGCAAGCACCTGCTCTTTTTATTCATTATTATCCATTGTACTCACTTTTAAGTACATGTCTTTTTCAAAATTGAAACTTAAGTATTCGGAGCTATGATAAGCATAGAATGTATTCAAATATGAGTAAATTTTACTTATTTTTTAATACTTATTTTTGACAGTGTGTATATGCACGCATATTTTCTTCAAGGAAAAAAAAAAGATTGCGGCGGCCGGAGTTTTGTTGGGTGTGGCCACGCGATGGTTGACTCCAATTTCAGAAGGTTATATTATGTTGTTGGACAATTTTGATGATAGCCATAGTTTTTAGGAAACAACTAAGATTTAATGATGCGATTATGGAAGTTATGAATTTACATTTAAAGGTTAAATGAATGGTATTGCAATTACATTAGGAGCATGAGATATATGATGTTGTCACTATGGCTGGTTTGCTGGGAATGTCTTTCTCTCAGTCCGTGTTGTTCACATGATTTTGGCCTGCCCCCTGCGTGGGCCTCATGTGCTGGAGCGATCTGATTGGCTCTTGGTGTCAACAGTGTCTAAGAGGAAATTCTTTCCCGGAATTGTATGGTAGAGAATGAAAGTTGAATGAACTCCAGTGGGGGTGACTCCAGACGCTGCAAGATAATTAATTTTTGGACTGTTTAAACGTACTTTTAAACATATAAATTTTAATTTATTTTAGGCACTGGAGCACAGGGAGCAAGTATAGGAGGTAAGTAAAATGTTTAGCATATTAACCTTAAATTGTAACGTTATAGGTATATTAATTTTTGTGCACCGTTAAAAAATAACAACCTGTTATTTTTGAGTCAAAATAACAACCTGTTATTTTTGTGTCAAAATAACAACCTGTTATTTTTGTGTCAAAATAACAACCTGTTATTTTTGTGTCAAAATAACAACCTGTTATTTTTGTGTCAGAATAACAACCTGTTATTTTTGTGTCAAAATAACAACATGTTATTTTTGTGTCAAAATAATAACCTGTTAATTTTGTGTCAAAATAACAACCTGTTAATTTTGTGTCAAAATTACAACCTGTTTTTTTCTGTCAAAATAACAACCTGTTATTTTGGTGTTAAAATAACGAACAGTTATTTTATTCTCTGTTCAGAACTTTAAAAAAAATCATGTACGATGTGCGTTTTTTACTCCAAAAACTGTTATTATGTTTACTATCTAATAGAATGAAATAGTTATGGAGAAATGTGCAAACGCCGAGAGACTGTTGCCGCTAAAAGATCTTTAATGTTAAACTGTTCTTAGAATACCAATAATATAAAATAAACGTATAGTTTGTGATGAATGTGAAAAGTTTGAAAATTATTGGTGAAAAATATAGGTATACTTTATGATGAAAAAAGAAGTTTGAAAAATAAATATTTGTTATTTTCAATTTTGATAATATACACTGAAAAAAACGGGTACTTAAAAATGAGTACCTGAACCTACCAGTTTTTCTTTGAGTACAATTGCATCTTAATTGAGCGATGACATATTCAAAAATAAATAATCGTATTTTCTCAAATTGAGCAGTGTGATTTAATATTGCTAATCTCAGTTTTTGTTCAAGCCACCTGAAAAAAGTGACTTGACAAACTTAAAATAATTATTCAGAGGATGGTTTTCTACGCTATGTGAAAACGATTGTTTAAATGGAGACTAAGTCGAATTAAATAAAAAAAAATATATCTAACTTTCTTTTACAGGTGCTAGTGCTTCAGCAGCAGCGTCGAGTGGTAAATGCATTTTCTTAATGTAGTTACTTACTAACTAGTAGTTAATTACTTAATTTATGACATTTTATTAAATTAAAAAGTAATATCATCAATTTATCTGTAGAACAATGATATATAAATATCAGTAATATCAGTATTACTGTCTTGAATTGATTGAAAATATTTTCGCATTTTCAGGGTCTGGTGGACAAAGGATAATCATACATGGTACGTAAATCGACGACACTTTATAAATATTCTATTCCATAGATTTTTCATATAAATCCAAAGTTTTTTTTTATTTAGAAAAAAAAATAAAAACCTTATATTAGGTATGTTTTAAATAACTGGATAAAATGGAAAGTAAGGGAAGTTGTAATAATCCAGTTTCTTATGTTACATATCTAGGAAAATATACGGAAATCCAATCCCATACATGTTTTTAGGAGAATCTAGTTTTTTCGCTGAAAATAAAAGAACATTTAAAAAATCGACGAAAATCGCCATTATTATGTATTTTTTTAAAATTTATTTAGGGCTGTGGTGTGCGCCGACTGGGCGATAATTCGCCAAGTCTGTCTTCGCACCCACGGGGTTACCTCTAGGAGGAATAGCACTTCGAGCTCGGATCTCGCCTCGATCGGTAAGCAAGCGAAGCTCCGTTATAAACTTCATGTAAACAACCTTCTGATATATTAATAAACCCAAGTCACCTCATTGGTGACCCGGACGTGATGTGAATTAAATTAAAAAGGAAAAAGCGAATCCTGATTGAGAAAAAAAATCAACGATTCAACGGAGTTCTAAGCAGAGTTTTAGAAGCCGTTCTACGGGGCAACAATTCTGAAAAAAAGGAAAGAGTTCAGTTCGATTCAAGAAGCGATGCAGCAGAAAAATGGAACTAACCACCGGTAATCCTATGTGTATATGAAATTGATGTTGTGTTCAGATGTTTGTGGAGTGCATAAACTGATGTATTGATTTATTCATCAATTATATTGATCATTCACCACAAACAAATTCGAAATGACTGAAGGAACTGTTAACGCGGTGAGAATACCGCCATATAATCATGGTGATCCTTCGTTATGGTTTATCATGGTCGAGAGCACTTTCGAACTGGGAACACCCAAGGCAATTACGGATTCCAAAACGAAATTCAACTACGTGGTGGCACATTTACCACCGGAAACAGCGTCACTAGTTCGTGACGTGTTAATGAAACCTAAGGAAGAGGACCCATATATTCATTTAAAAAATGAACTAATAAAGAGAACCGGTGAATCATCGCAGCAGGCCATCCGAAAACTGCTCACTGGTGAACAACTTGGCGATAGGAAGCCGAGCGAGTTGCTTCGAACCATGCAGCGCCGTGCTGAAAACCAAAAGGTTCCTGCAGACCTCATGTTGGAATTATTCTTGCAACATATGCCGGCGCAAGTGCAAACAGTGCTAGCGGCTATTACACCACTCACGGTAGATAAAGCAGCTGAAATAGCCGACAAAATGTTGGATATCACGCCAGTAGCGGTAAGTGCTTGCTCTGCTCCTTCTCTAAGTTCCATTGAAGCTACGTTATTGGGAGAAATAAAAAAATTAAATTTGCGTATTGACAATATGTCCCGAAGTAGGGCTCCTAACCGCAATGTAAACACAAGGTTTAGGCGGCGGAGTAAATCTTTTAATGGGGATGTTGATATGTGTTGGTATCATCGCCGATTTGGGGAAAAGTGTTTGCCCGAAAAATGCATTCCGCCCTGCAACTTTCAGGGAAATGCAAACGGCAAGGAGTAGATGCGGCGAATTCTTTGCCTAAAATTTCACGTCGCCTATTT
Source organism: Troglohyphantes excavatus (assembly GCA_963932185.1). NCBI lineage: Eukaryota > Metazoa > Arthropoda > Arachnida > Araneae > Linyphiidae > Troglohyphantes > Troglohyphantes excavatus. The sequence continues at coordinate 67,437,203 of OZ010670.1, forward strand.
ATTCGCGACCGGACAACAAATGTATCCTTTTTGGTCGACACTGGCTCTGACGTTTCAATTCTTCCGGCAAATAATTTCCAAAAACGAAATCAACCAATTCAAACCTTAAGTGCTGCAAATTCATCTCCCATACATGTCTACGGACAAAAGAGTCTTGCTGTTGATTTTAAATTGCGCAGAAGTTTTTTATGGACATTTCTAATTGCAAATGTAACAACGCCAATTCTTGGAGCCGATTTTCTCCATTATTTCGAATTGGTACCAGATCTAAGAAACAAATGTCTGTTAGATCTAAAAACTAAAATGCAAAGTATTGGTCAAATGAAAACAGCTAGTATTCATTCGGTAAAAGCCGTGATTAATGAATCCGATTCTAATTACCACAAACTTTTGTCGAAATTTCCTTCGATCACCAAATTACCTGATCCAAATAAACCGGTAATGCATAATACTGTGCATTTCATTAACACAGTAGGTCCTCCGGTAGCAGCAAAACCTAGAAGGCTTGCACCTGACAGACTTAAAATTGCAAAATCAGAATTTCAAAATATGATGCAATTGGGTCATTTAAGACCGTCAAAAAGTAATTATGCTTCCCCACTGCACATGGTACCCAAAAAGGGGACTTTACAGTGGAGACCAGTGGGAGATTTTCGATCTTTAAATTCTCAAACTGTAAAAGAAAAATATCCAATTCCATGTGTACCCGATTTTACTGCTGAATTGCATGGTACCCAAATTTTCAGCCATATTGATCTTATCAAGGCATACCATCAAATCCCCATAAATCCTGATGACATACACAAAACTGCTATATGCACACCTTTTGGTTTGTTCGAAAGCACTCGCATGCAATTTGGGTTGTGCAACGCAGCATCAACCTTCCAACGGTTTATTGATGAAGTCACGCGAGGATTAGAGGGAGTATATGCTTTCGTAGACGATATATTAATTGCATCTAAAGATGCAGATGAACATATTCAACATTTAAAGGCATTGTTTGAAAAACTTCAAAATTATGGACTTTGTATTAATGTTGACAAATGTACTTTTGGCAAAAAAGAAATCGATTTTCTGGGATTTAAACTTTCAGGGAACGGGATAGAACCACTCTCAGACAGAGTTAAATGTATCCTTAACTTTCCTCAACCTACAACGTTAACTCAACTTCGTCGATTTTTAGGAATGTTCAATTTCTATAGACGTTGTGTTTCCAAAGCTGCGCATATACTTTCTCCTATGGTTAAACTTTTAGAAGGGATTAAAAATCAAAAATCTAAACGTTCAACAAAAATCAAACCTGGGGATTTACTTCAATGGAATGAGGCAGCGGAGCAGTCATTTACTGATGCTAAGCAAGCACTAGCTTCAGCCACTCTTCTGCATCATCCAATTCCTAGCGCAAAATTAAGCGTGTATGTTGATGCCAGTGATTTAGCCGTCGGTGGTTCTCTTCAACAACTCAACCAAAATAAATGGGAACCTATAGCTTTCATGTCAGTTAAACTCACAAAGAGTCAAAAAAATTGGTCCACCTATGATCGAGAACTGTTGGCCATTTACACATCTGTAAAACGTTTTCGTCATATGCTCGAAGGTCGTGACTTTACAATCTATACCGATCAAAAGCCACTAATTTACGCCTTTAAGCAAAAGTCAGACAAATGTTCACCTCGTCAACTACGCCACTTAGACTACATCTCGCAGTTTTCTACTGACATTCGACATACGAAGGGTACAGATAACCAAGTAGCAGACACATTGTCACGCATCGAAATTGATAGTGTGTCTTCGACTATATTAAACTTCAAACAATTTGCAATCGACCAGGAACACGATTCTGAATTAAAATCACTAATTCAAGGAAACTCATCACTAAAACTGGAATCAACATTTATTCCTATTCTAAACGTGAAACTCTTCTGTGACATGTCCACAGGACAACCTCGTCCTTTTGTTCCTGAGTCATATCGACGTATTATTTTCGATCAACTTCACGGACTTTCCCATCCAGGAATTTCTGCAACAAAAAAGCTGATCAGTGCACGTTATGTTTGGCCCAATATGTACAAATACATCCAGGAACAAGTCAGATGTTGTGTTCCATGTCAACGATCGAAAGTTCACAAACACACGAAAACTCCACTAGGCACATTTTCATTGCCTGATTCACGCTTTTCACATATTCATCTGGATCTAGTTGGCCCTCTTCCACCTTGCGATGGTAACACTTACTGTCTAACAATCATAGACCGTTTTACCAGATGGCCAGAGGCAATTGCCATCCCTGATTCAAAAGCTCCAACTGTGTGTAAAGCCCTATTTTCGGTGTGGATATCACGTTTCGGTTGTCCATCTATCATCACAACTGACCAGGGTAGACAACTGGAATCTGCATTATTCCACGAACTTCAAATTCTAACTGGTACCAATCGAATTCGTACCACAGCTTACCATCCAATTGCAAATGGTATAATCGAGCGTTTTCATCGACATATGAAGAGCTCCTTGAAAGCTCACGAAAATCCAAGATGGACGGACACCTTGCCCATCACCTTACTTGGTATTCGAACTGCTTTCAAGAATGACTTACAAGCGACAAGCGCCGAACTGGTCTACGGAAAAACTCTCACGTTACCAGCCGATATGTTCAACTTATCGGACAACAAACAATCGTTGGATACCACATTCGTATCCAATTTAAAAGAAGAAATGAGAAGGCTGAATCCTATTAGTGTTTCACGTCATGGACAAAGCTCTATTTTTGTGCATCCTGACTTAAAATCATGCACTCATGTGTTCTTACGCACTGACTGCCATCAACCTCCTTTAAGTCAACCATACACTGGACCCCATAAAGTGTTTCAGAGATCCAATAAAACCATCATAATTGATGTAAAAGGTCGTCAATGCACAGTTTCACTAGATCGTGTAAAACCAGCATTTCTTTTGCATGACGACACAGAGCCACTTGCCACTGACTCAAATGCTTCGGAAAAAGTATCTGATCAGCCATCACTGAGTAACTCTAAGCATACTACAACCAAAAGTGGTCGCAGAGTTCATTTTCCAAATAGACTAACCTATACTTAAGTTTTGTCATTTTATAGGCATATTAACTTCATTTTCTATTGTTAACATTGATAATATACTAGTGCAATTATGTTAGACATTTTCGAATTTAATTGTTACACGTTGCTATATTTGTATACAGTGTGATGTTATGCACATGCTTCATTGTTATGTATCGTTCGGGCTTCCTCACTGGGGGGATACTCTGTGGTGTGCGCCGACTGGGCGATAATTCGCCAAGTCTGTCTTCGCACCCACGGGGTTACCTCTAGGAGGAATAGCACTTCGAGCTCGGATCTCGCCTCGATCGGTAAGCAAGCGAAGCTCCGTTATAAACTTCATGTAAACAACCTTCTGATATATTAATAAACCTAAGTCACCTCAGGGCGATAAGCTTATTTAATTATCCCTTGTCAAGTAGTCAAATAATTTCCTAATTAGAGATTATTTTATAGATTTATGCTGATCTGCGAAAACATATTTTTTAAAAAAAAATTATAGTTTTGTTAATTGATTTTTATACTACTTTCCTTGCAGATTCCAAAAATGATTTTTTTTTCTATCCCGCAAGGTATATTTAAAACAGTGGCGGCCCTTGGTCGAAAATGTTAGTGCAGTCGAAATCATGTGAATCATGAATACATTTTACTTATTTTTTAATACCTATTTTTAACAGTGTGTATGTACTCGCATATTTTCTTCATGGAATTAAAAAAAAGATAATGCATTTGGGGATTGTTTAAAAGTTTTTTTTAACATATCAATTATAATTTGTTATAGGCACTGGAGCACAGGGAGCAAGTATAGGAAGTAAGTAAAATGTTTAGCATATGAACCTTAAATTAAAATAATTAACCTTAATTATATACTTTTTCCTATGAAGACAATTGCATCGTAATTGAGCGATGACATATTCAAAATTTAAATAATCGTATTTTCTCAAAAATGAGCAATGACAATTAATATTCTTAATCTCAATGTTTGTTCAAGCCATGTGAACATATTGATCTGACAAACTTAAAATAATTGTTCAGAAGGTGGTTTTCTACACTATGGGAAATATATATATATATATATATATATATATATATATATATATATATATATATATATATATATATATATATATATATATATATATATATATATATATATATATATATATATATATATATATATATATATATATATATATATATATATATGTATATGTATATATATGTATATATATATAATATATATAATATATATATATACATATATATATATATACATATATATATATATATATATGTATATATATATATATATATATGTATATATATATATACATATATATATATATACATATATATATATATATATATATATATATATATATATATATATATATATATATATATATATATATATATATATATATATATATATATATATATATATATATATATATATATATATATATATATATATATATATATGTATATATATGTATATATATATATATATATATATATATATATATATATATATATATATATATATATATATATATGTATATATATATATATATATATATATATATATGTATATATATGTATATATATATATAATATATATATATACATATATATATACATATATATAAATATATATATATATATATATATATATATATATATATATATATATATATATATATATATATATATATATATATATATATATATATATATATATATATATATATATATATATATATATATTTATATATATATATATAGTTAAATAAAACCTTAATACTATATTTGATTTAATAAAAAAAATTTAATGTCTAACTTTCTTTTACAGGTTCTAGTGCTTTAGCAGGAGCTTCGAGTGGTAAATGCCTTTTTTTAATGTAGTTGATGATAGTTTGCGTAATGTATATGACATTTTATTAAATTAAAAAGTAATATCATCAATTTATCTGTAGAACAATGATATATAAATATCAGTAATATCAGTATTGCTGACTTGAATTGATTGAAAATATTTTTGCATTTTCAGGGTCTAGTGGACAAAGCATAATCATACATGGTTCGTAAATCGACGCCACTTTATAAATATTCTATTCCATAGATGTTTCATATAAATCCAAAGTTTTTTTTTTTTTTAATTTAGAAAAAAAAAAAAACCTTATATTAGGTACGTTTTAAATAACTGGATAAAATGGAAAGTAAGGGAAGTTGTAAAAAGCTAGTTTCGTATGTTTCTAATGTAGGATATTTCATAGAATTCAATCCCATACATTTTTCAAATCAGGAAAATCTAGTTTTTTCGCTGAAAAAAATTAATTTTTAAATATTAATTGGAAATTACCTATTATTAAGTATTTTTTTTAAAATATTTAGGGAATAAGCTTATTTAATAATTATTTAATTAACCCTTTTCAAGAAGTCCCACAATTTCCTAATCTGAGCCCCATCATAAAATAGTTAGACGCAGGGTTCAGCAAAAGAACCAAACTTGTGGGAGACTTAGTAGCCCTAAACTAATGTATGTGACCTTTTCATCTCAACGGTTTCCACTCGACGGTTTGAGACGAATTCTGGAATCATTATCAAGCTGATAAGAAACACCCTTACCCAAAATGACCAATTGAACAGGAACTGATAAATTCAGCGGCAGACCCTCCACCCCTACTAAACTCTGTGCTACTTGGATGCAGGGTTCAAGAAAAGGACCAGAGTTTTGAGAGACTTCGAAGCCATAAACTAATGTATGTGGGCTCTTTCATCTCAACGGTTTCCACTCGACAGTTTGAGATGAATTCTGGAATCATTATCAAGCTGATAAGAAACACCCTTACCCAAAATGACCAATCGAACATGAACTGATAAATTCAGGGGGCGGCCCTCTACATCCACTAAACTCTGCGCTATTTGGATGCAGGGTTCATTAAAAGGACCAGACTTTGGGGAGACTTCGTAACCATAAACTAATGTATGTGGGCTCTTTCATCTCATCGGTTTCCAATCGACGGTTTGAAACGAATTCTCGAATCAGGGCCAAACCGATTAGATACGCCCATACCCAAACAAAATGATCACAACATGCTAACTCAACAATTGTAATTTAAACAGTATTAACTCTATTATCCACATTTAATAAACTTGTAAAATTGATGAATATCTGGTCTAAGTTCCTAGCATAACTAAGTTAGATGTGTTTTGCATTTTATGCTATCGAATCAACAGGAAAAAAATACGTTCCATGTAATTTAATTGGTAGGTCACAACGCAATGTATAATCTTATTATTTACTATCATTCCAGATTTAATATTAATATCTTTAAATGTTAATGTTTTACGTTAATACAGAACAAATATAAGAAAGGTGTTCCAAAATTTCAAAGAGAAGAAATTGTGTAATAATAATTAAATAAGTCATTTCCTTTATAAAAATGTTAAATCCACACACTAAATTAGATTCCTCATTGATTAATTAATTATACTTCACTAATGAATCCATATATAAATACGAACCACAGCACACGTCCGATTCCTTGCTCCCATTTATTCAATTTGATTGGTGCTGCAATCTAGTGGCCTTTTGGCTAAGAAATCCTAACAGCAAATATTCATCACAAATATAAATACTAAATTAGAATTTACCAATTTCATTCAAATCGGTCACAGAGTATTCACAAATCAGTCATCAGTTTTACAGTGAATAAACATCGACATTTACAAGATTTGAAGAAAAAAAATGTAGAGACATATTTTGGTAGTTATTATTCACCGTCCAACTACCATTTCGAATAAAAATATATGTTGCTTGCCTACATAGGCTGCCAACATAAATTACTTTCAACAATTAATAGTGTGTATATGCCCACATATCTTCTTTATAGAATAAAAAAAAGATATAGCATTTTAGGGAAATTTAAAAGTTTTTTTAAACATATCAATTTTTATTTGTTATAGGCACCGGAGCACAGGGAGCAAGTATAGGAAGTAAGTAAAATGTTTAGCATATTAACCTTAAATTGTAATGTTACTTACGTTACTGGTAAATTAACCTTTTGTACACCGTTAAAAAATAACAACCTGTTCTATTTGTGATAAAATAGCGAACACTTATATTGTTCACTGTTCTTAAGTTTAAGTTATTCGTGTGCTGTTCGTCTCATGTAGAAATGCACAAACGTAGTGAGACTGTTCCCACAAAAATAGCATAAATGTTCTAATCTTAGAATATTTATGGTAAAAAAATATACGTGTACTTTATAATGAAGGAGAATAGTTTAAAAAAAAAAATTGTTATTTTCAATTTTGATAACATGCACTGTATATATTGTTTAAAAAAACCTGAATACTATATTTGATTTAATTAAAAAATTGTAAATGTCTAATTTTCTGTTACAGGTTCTAGTGCTTCAGCAGCAGCTTCAAGTGGTAAATTCATTTTTTAATGTAGTTGATGACGATTTGCTTAATGTATATGACATTCTATTAAATTAATAGTAATATCATCAATTTATATGCAGTACTATGATATATAAATATCAGTAATATCAATATTACTGACTTGAATTGATTGAAAATATTTTCGCATTTTCAGGGTCTGGTGGACAAAGGATAATCATACATGGTTCGTAAATCGACAACACTTTATAAATATTCTATTCCATAAATTTTTCATATATATCCCGAGTTTTTTTTTTAATTTAGAAAAAAAATAAAACCCTTAATATTAGGTACGTTTTAAATAACTGGATAAAATGAAAAGTAAGGGAAGTTGTAATAAGCCATTTTCAAATGTTACTAATATAGAATATTACATGGATATCCAATCCCATACATTTTTCAAGAAAATCTAGATTTTTCGCTGAAAAAACACTGAAATTTGAAAAATCCATGGAAATCACTATTATTAAGTATTTTTTTTTAAATATTTATTGGGATAAGCTTATTTAATTACCTTTTTCAGGAAGTACCATAATTTTCTAATCTGAGCCCCATCAAAAAATAATTAGATGCATGGTTCAACAAAAGATCCAGACTTTTGGGAGACTTAGTAGCCCTAATATGAACGTTTTTTAATGAGTTTAAAACAATTCATTTTAGTGGTTTTTTAAACCAACATTTGTTAATTCTGATAACCAACCGATGATACCAACAACAAGCCATTGATAATTCTACCATCTATGAGCAAACCGTTAAACTGAGGCGTAGAGGGGAAGGTTTTTTTTTCTGCGACAAATACCGTACGGATTATACGTAATTGTATATTTGACATGTTTATGGTATGACGCAACAAAGTTTATCATAGGTGGTAAATATAAATTTCGTAAATCTCTTTTTATGCTCGTATAGCTTACAAATGAAATAAAAATAAAGTAATGCATTTCAGGGCAATTAAAAATGAGATTTTAAATAAAAATTAAAGTACATATTTTAGAGTTGATAAAAATAGATTTACAAAAAACAAATTTTATGTTACAGGAGTTCCTGGTGCATCAGGAACACTCGTAGGAGGTTAGTAAAATTGTCAGTAGGCTATGCTATGCAGCCTTCTTGGTAAATGTCCTTTACAATCCGTGTGTCCAGTTATGCAAAAACGACCTGTTATTTGTTCCTCATTATGTTGGAAAAACGTTCTTCGTTGCCTTGTTCAAAACGCAATATTTGATTACTCTCGATCAATTACCACACACCAGTTATTTATTTCAGTTTATTCAGTTTCTACCATTTCTCCCAGTTTCATCCATTTCCAGTGCTTCCTTTTCTTCCAGTCTCTTTCTTCCATTTCTTTCAGTTCCTTCCATTTCTTCCAGTTTCTTTCTTCAATTGCTTCCAGTTTCTCCCTCTCCCACTGCTTCCATTTCTTCCAGTCTATTTCTTCTATTTCTTTCAGTCCCTTCCATTTCTTCCAGTCTCTTTTTTCTATTTCTTTCAGTTTCTTCCATTCCTCCCAGTTTCTTCCATTTCCAGTGCTTCTATTTCTTCCAGTTTATTTCTTATATTTCTTCCAGTTTCTTTCTTCAATTGCTTCCAGTTTCTCCCACTTCCACTGCTTCCATTTCTTCCAGTCTCTTTCTTCTATTTCTTCCAGTTTCTTTCTCCCATTTCTTCCAGTTTCTTTCTCCCATTTCTTCCAGTTTCTTTCTCCCATTTCTTCCAATTTCTTTCTTCCATTTCTTCCAGTTTTTTTCTTCCAGTTTCTTTCTTCCAGTTTCTTTCTTCCAGTTTCTTTCTTCCATTTCTTCCAGTTTCTTTCAACAATTGCTTCCAGTTTCTTTCTTCAGTTGCTTCCAGTTTCTTTCTTCAATTGCTTCCAGTTTCTTTCTTCAATTGCTTCCAGTTTCTTTCTTCAATTGCTTCCAGTTTCTTTCTTCAATTGCTTCCAGTTTCTCCCACTTCCACTGCTTCCATTTCTTCCAGTCTCTTTCTTCTATTTCTATAAAAATAACGTGAATGTCTTAACATTTTTATTTAAATAACAATATTATGTTATAATTAAAGAAACTAATTTCAATAATGAATATTTGTGATTTTAAGTTAAGTAATGGACGTACTCGTTTTTCTTTCAGTACAATTGCGTCGTAAATGATCGATGACGTACTCAAATTTCAGTAATCGTACTTTCGCAAAGATGAGCAGTACAAGTCACAAACAGACTTTTTACTTCTGTCGATGAATGGAGATGTATCTCCAGAAACATGTCCAGATGTCATGTATTTTTATTGCGTAGTTAAACGTTGTATTTGTATTTTGATATTCTTAACGCAATATTGAATAAGAGGAGTTTTTATCTTATAGTTTAATATTGTTAATATCAGCTTTTGCTCAAGCCACATTGACATAACGACCTGGCAAACTTAAAATATTTGTTCAGAAGATGGTATCTGAAGTAAATATTTCTATATTAAGGTAGTATTTAATAACAAAAACTTAAAATCATAGTGCAGGAACTGAAGTTCCATGCTAATCCTATGGATTTTTCTCCATGTTCGGTTAGAACAGCGGTCTTCTTCTTCTCGGCGTGAAATTCCCTCATTCTCTTATTCATAGCTGAACGACTTTATCCACTGGGCCACGGATGCCCTTGTTCGTCGTTGTTTTTATTGGAGGGGATTCCTCGGCTTGTTGATGTAGCGACAGCGAAAATTTTAGTTGTGGTTAAAGTGGTTGCACCAATTGTCGGTGAAACCTCCTTTTCCAATAAAGGATTTTGGGTTCAACCAATATTCCATCATAATATGATGCAATTTTCTGCAGACCTCTGTTTTGCACCAAGATGTGGTACATCGTTGAGCTCACATGTTTAACTGTGTAATTAATTCGTATCTTCATTTGACTCCTTCTCGTATGTTCGGCATCACTTGTCGAAACGGAAATGCTTCAATAACATTGTGTACACTGTTAAAATTATTAGTACCCTGCACTAAAATTTGATACATATTTAGCTGCAAGCATATTTGGTGCTTAGTTTGACCATTTTATGGCTACCGCGGATACCATTTACTGGTGAAACGTCGTACCAAAATAGCTACCCACATTTAAATTTAGATTAGAAAAAAATGTCTCATCTTTCACCATCCGATCACAAGATTAATACCTTTTTTCTTATCTTTGTCAACACACGGGATCGAAGTAGTAATCCTTTTATTACCAACTGAACGCCTTTACCCACTGAGAAACCGGGCCACAGTACCCCTGTGTGTGGGTTTGTTGATGTGTATGATTCAGCGAAGGTTTCGGTTGCAGTTTAGAAGATATGCACGATTTTATGGTAAAAACTGCGCTATTCGTGATCAAGGGCTTTTGGTTCAACCTAAATTGCACCATAATCATGCGAAAGCCGCTGCAGAGCACTAAGTTATGATGCAACGTTGAACTGACATTTTTAGCAATGTACTTGGTATGGTTCCTTTCATTCTGGCGAACGCAATTGACTCACGTCGGATCTTGGCTGCCAGTCGGTCCTTCAGATAATTGCTTTCCTCTTCCACATTCACGCCATATTTCTTGTCTGCTTTCACATAAATTCGTCGAACGATTTGTGACTATCCTGTGTACTTGGAGATATTACGTTTATGTGGTCATTTCAAATGTTCTACTTATAATGACACAAATATCAAACAACCCTTTTTGAAGACTTTTCCAACTTTTTTTTATACTTAACATTTTAAAAACTTTTCCAACAACCGGTACATTACATTAAAATAATTAGTTATTATGGCAATGTTGCTCAATAGTATGCCCCCGACGAAGACCATTACGACCCTGTATATTAAACACAAGTGCAATAAGGGATAAAGCACCGATATAACCTTAAAAATGAAACCTTTTCACTTTTTTTTCAAATACGTTATTTGATTTTACAGGACCTGGTGCTAGTGGTGGATTCTTAACAGGTAACTAGAAATTCTTTAACATGGATATAAAGTACGTTTACTTAATTTAAATAAAATAAATTAAAATTATTGTCAATATTGGTTTTAATTAAATGACAATGTATAAAATTTCTCCTTTTCAGGAATTGGCGGACTAGGAAAGATAATCAGTAAGTACAAATTTTAGTAATCTATAAGTTTTTTTAAGTACCGGCTAAAATTAGTACCGATGTATTAGGCTTAAATATACCAGTAGTTTACGCTTTATTAGATTGATTGTCCTAATCAATGACTAATACACCAAAAATGATCTTGCTTCAATGAACAATAGTATTAACCACTCAGAGTATAAATATATCAAAAACCAACATTTAATCGAAGACTACTTAATTTCAAATATAGATACCACTATAAAAAGGATTATTATGCAAATGCGGTTGTAATCAATCACGTGTATTTTTTAAAGGAGCTATCTTTGAAATGTTCTTAACAATTCCTGTAAATTTTGTAACGCAACAGAAAATCAAACCTGGGATCATGTATTTTTAGTCTGTCTAATCTATGGCGCTTTCAGACGAAAATACTTACCATTAATTGAATCCAGTAACATTTCTACCATCCTGAAATTTCACAAACAAGAATATTTTTGTTTTTATAGTTACGTAATCTATGTTTTCAAATTCCAGGCAGACTTGATCAGTGAACTTGTGACGGAATAACAGATTAAATTTCTAATGATAATTGCCCATGTAATTTACTTTTGCCAATTTTTTGTAAATTTGTTCAAAGTGTGTTTTAATCTTTAAAAAATGTATGATATTCACTGTTAAAAATAAGTACTCAAAATAAGTAAAATGTACTCATTTTTGATTACATTCGATACTTATCATAGCTCCGAGTACATAAGTTTCATTTATGAAAAAGACATGTACACAAAAAAGTGTACAATAAATAAAAACGAGCAGGTCCAACCCATATCCACAGACATCGCAGTACATAGCCTCATCCGTTGTACTACCAAAGAGACGTGAAGAAGCTATACACAGAAGACTTGTTTAAAAGGGGTGCCAAAAGAATCGAGAGTAAGATAATTATGTCATAATAACTCAGTTTCTATTTAAACAATCGACATCAAATAATGTGGAAAACTATCTTCTGAAAAGCTATTTTAAGTTTGTCTAATTGTTTGTTAAGATGACAGGAACAGTAGCTGATATTAGCAATAATAAATCATATTGCTCATTTTTCAGAAAGTACGGTTACTTAAATTTGAGTACTTCATCGCTTATTTGCGATGCAATTGTACTCAAAGAAAAACGATTAGTTTCAGGTACTGAATTTTTAATACTTTTTTTTTTTTACAGAGAATCAAAATGGTTGTATGCCTTTCGAGCATGAATGAACTGTAGTAGGAAGAATATGACGTCATAATCGTGACGCCCACGTCTTAGAGCGGAAGGCCCATATCACGTGTCATCTCTTTAAAATTATGAATGAAAAAATGCTCGCTATTGGCTTGTGAATTGGGAAACGTTTAAATGTAAAAACTTATTAATGGAATGACGTAATCAACCACGTGTCTTGGGCCAAACGTGTTATCTTCACTTTGATGTTAGCGAGAGTGATGTCATCACTCCTCTACTACAAAGGATCTGTGCTCGAAGTGTGTGCTCGCTGATGACAACAAATTATATATGTGCATTAACGTAACGGAAAGGTCTAGCTCTTTTCATTTGCACATTCATTGTATGTCAATTACAAATAACAAGTTGGTGGTGCCAGTTTAAAAAAAAATCCTCATAGACTTCTATTAAGTTCGTAATCTTCTTTTCTCGTTTTTCGGAAGTTTACAAAAGTGGGTATGCATTGATTGTGCTTTTAGCCATTTCTATATAATTTAATATTTTTTTGTATTGTAAATTATTTTTAAAAATTAATAAATGAGTTTTGTATTTCAGCAAAGAAAGTCGGAGGTGGTAAGTAAATTAATTGACTCCTAATACTAAATTTTGTAATTACAACATTTCCACAAACTTAGTATATTCTTAGTAAATACAATTTATAGTGAATTTATATATGTGTACAATGAGTTTTATTTGAAAAAAGTTAAAATTTATAAAAGTTGTGATTTGTAAGAAGTCTAAAAGGCCAAGGTACCGCTTCAAATGTTTTTGTATTTTTATTTTTGACTTTGAATCAAAATAGTGTTCTATTTGTCTTGGTTTTTCTTCTTCGTGAAAGTTATAAGCACATTTCATTTTAGTACCATTTTAATAGATGACAACGCCAATGTAAATTACATGTTTTCATGGTCATATAAGAGTTATGTAGTTTAATTTATCGTATACTTTCAGTAATCGCACAAATGAGACTTTTAATGAAAATTGTTTAAGTTTAATTTTAAAAAAAACAATTTTTCCCATAAAAATTCCAAAATTGTTTATACAATTTTTTTTTTAATTTTGAAAGCTTTTTTTATATAACTAAGGCTTTATAAAAAAATATTTATAATTTTTTAATATTTTTTTTATATATCTATATATATATCTATATATCTATCTATATATATATATAGCGAACTTCTATAAAATAGTTGAACTGTAAACTTTACATGTAACATGTATAATTTGTTTTTAATTTAAAAAATTTGTATCGAACATATTTCCTAATAAATATTTGGAAGTTATGTACTTTTATTATATACATTTTTACATTACCTGTAACTAGTCAGGGTGCAAAGAATAAAAGCTTGTTTTGGCGTAGGGAAAAATTGTTTTCATAATCTCTGATGCAGTAAATAGCGTAGATTTCAGAACCGATTGATAAACCGATTCCGATCCGAAAGATTTCAGAACCGATTCAGACCGATCTGTAAATCTTGAGCAATTTAAAAAATCCAAGATGGCGCCCACGCTATTTAATGCATCAGTAACTATAAAAACATTTTTCCCTACGCCAAAACAAGGTTAACCTATTGCTTGGCATTTGGCACCCTGACCAAACATGAAGTTTATTTGTTTTATTATAATTCCTTTTTTAGTAACAAACATATTTCTTTCCAAACAAGTTGGAAGTGATATAGATTCATTATTTACATTTTTACATTACCAGTAGCTTATAGAACTTTTATTTTATTTTAATATACATTTTTTGTAACTAATAAACAAGTCGAAATTTATATACATTACCTAATTACATTTTAGGTTTAGGCAGCTGGAGTTCAGGATTGCTAAGCAGTAAGTAACATTTAAAATATTTAAATATTTTTTTCAAAAAGCAGCAAAAAAGGGCTGCATTTGCTTTTAAGAAGTCACTGACTGACGAAAATGTAAAGAGCTATAAAATCTTATGAATGTCATCATATAAGGATTTGGTTGATAATAAACAGAAGGTAAATATGGATAATGTCCAGAGATCGTGTCGGACACATAGTCGTTGATTGGGTGAGGGGATCATGAAGGAAAAGAAGGGTGCATTTTTTCTTAGGAATTCCCTGACTGACGAAAATATAAAAGAATCTGTGTGGATAGAAAGAGCGTTGCAGAGTCAAGAGAAAATCATGGCGATTGAGCGATTTTCTTTTGGAAAAATAGAGTTGAATGTCTATTTGTTGAGCTGTAGTTTCACGCATATATATTTCTAAAATCATTGAATATTTATTTGTTGAGCTGTTGTTTCAGGAATATATTTCTTAAATCGTTGAATATTTATTTGTTGAACTGTAGTTTCAGGAATATATATTTCTAAAATCGTTGTATGTTTATTTGTTCAGCTGTAGTTTCTGGAATATATATTTCTTAAGTCGTTGAATGTTTATTTGTAGAGCTGTAGTTTCAGGAATATATATTTCTAAGACCGTTGAATGTTTATTTGTTGAGCTGTAGTTTCAAGAATATATATTTGTTAAATCGTTGAATGTGTATTTGTTGAGCTGTAGTTTCAAGAATATATATTTTTTAAATTGTTGAATGTGTATTTGTTGAGCTGTAGTTTAAAGAATGTATATTTCTAAAATCGTTGAATGTTTATTTGTTGAGCTGTAGTTTCAGGAATTAACATTTCAAAAATCGTTGAACGTTTATTTGTTGAGCTGTAGTTTAAGTAATATATATTTCTAAAATCGTTGAATGTTTATTTGTTGTGCTGTAGTTTAAGGAATATATATTTCTAAAATTGTTGAATGCTCTTTTGTTGAGCTGTAGTTTAAGTAATATATATTTCTAAAATCGTTGAATATTTATTTGTTGAGCTGTAGTTTAAAGAATATATATTTCTAAAATTGTTGAATGTTTTTTTCAGGTGGTAAAATGTTTTCCTACCCCCTTAAGAAATTGAAATTAGTGAAAGTGCGGAGACCAAAAACATTAGTCATCAGAAAAGTAGTCAGACTTTCTCCATTGCGAAACTTACTTTGAAAAATTTGGCATATTTATAAAACACTCAGCAAAAAATGTATTTTGAATAAATTGATTTACCTTTTATACCAGTCTAAGCATCTTTAGTGATTTTTTTACTATTTTTACAAATTATAAAAAGTATTTACTTTTTTATATGTAAAAAAATGGTTTGAAAGGTAAGTAAAAATCTAAAGTGCACTCAAATTTTAAATATATATATTTTTAAACTTCACCATAATGTGGAATTAATCTATTTTATTCAATTACAAAACTTTATTCTACAAAAAGTGTTTTTAAAAATATATATATACGGCACCTTAACACATATACAGGATTTCTTATTTATTTTTAATACATGATATTTTCATAAAATATTTTTTTTCTGATCAACAGTCAACAAATTATTTAAATTTTGCATAACTAAAAACCGCATATTATATTGATATTTCAATAATTCAGTTAAAAAACATTGAAAAATTTACAACTGTTTTTTTTTCTAAATTCAAATAATTTTCAAATATATAATAATATGCTATTAATATTAAAAAAAAATTATTATTTTGACACTAGGTTGATGAAAATTTAAATCATTTTCTTTTGTGAAATAAGACTTTAAGATAGCATTTAAGAATTTTTTTCTAAAACTTACAAATGGAAAATTCCATTTAATTTCTTAAAGCACGTTTATAACTTTTAATATAACTGACATTGGTATCAATATAAAAAATAACTTTCTTAAAAACATTCTAAACATATTTATATGTACGCTCTTAATAATCAAAATAGCTATGTGTCTATATCTACGTCATCGAACAATTGTTTCACGGACCGCATTGAATCTCCCCTCGTACTCGGAATCACTGATTTACACAATGCTGTCTGAAAATCAAGTAGGAATTACATTAATATAGATTACCTAATTTAGTAGAAGTTGTGTAACACTCGCTTTTATTTTGCTTGTATGCTGATGTAACCTGGACGTGCGGACTAGACTTGTCCCATAGACAAGTCTAGCCATGGGGCTTGGGAAAATTTTGGGCATAGAGGGGGGGTAAGAGAATTTTTGAAGCATGTATGTGAGGTCTGAAGTATACTGTTTGCAACAGAACAGGCAGTTACTTGGTTTCGAACATGCGACACTTGACTATTGGTTTCTACAGATCATCTTCAATTTGGCATTTCAATTTTTCAAGCCTTTGAGGAAAAATTGTTAGTGACCCGTTCGTCAGACACACGCCTCCTATTGAAAGCCAAGTCGTTCTTCCACAATGCCTTAAGAACTCTTTGTCCGGTAAAAGCGACATTTTCTCTTTTCCTTTAGGAATTAGCCCACAGGCAGGGCAACTGATCTGTAACTGAGCCTACGCGAAAAGGTTAAGACTATATCAATATTATTATAAATGTAAGTCGTTGAAATCTCTGAAATATAGATAATTGAAGAGTGTTACGACAAAGGTATGTATTTTATATTATAATGCGGGACAGCTTAAATAAAAAAAGGGAGTTTTGCACTTTTAAACACATTGACATATTATAACTGGAAGTTTAGGTATCCAAGTGATACATCAAAATTATACGAAAACGAACAAACATCATTTTCAGTTGATATGATGATAGATCTATCATTTGGTAAGTAGTGGGGGTCCTAGTACAATAGGTTATTATATTAATCCCCTAAACATTATACTCAAAGCTGATTTTACAGATTTCGACCTTGCAACTAAGTTAATGGAATTTGAACTACCATACTACGCTTCAGACATACATTACACTGTCTTCATTGGGTTAACTGTCATTGGATTAACAGTCTTCAGTGGATTTCACAGTCTTCATTGGATTCCACAGACTTCACTGGATTCCGACTTCACTGGATCCCAAATCGTTCATTGAATTCCACACCCTTCATTAGATTCCACAGTCTTCACTGGTTTCCACAACCTTCATTGGATTCCATAGCCTTCATTGCATTCCACAGACTTCTCTAGTTTCCACAGTCTTCAGTGGATTGCACTGTTTTCATTGGATAACTGGGAAGGACATCTGGTGACGTCACGGGATTCCACAGTCATCAGTGGATTGCACTGTTTTCATTGGATAACTGGGAAGGACATCTGGTGAAGTAACGGGATTCCACAGACTTCACTGGATTCCACAGCGTTCACTGGATTCCACAGCCTTCTTTGGATTCCACAGCCTTCATTGAATTCAACAGTCTTCACTGGATTCTACAGTCGTCACTGGATTACACTGTTTTTGAGTGAATAACTGGGAACGAACTCTGGTGTCATGCCAATCAGGCTTTCATATGCTTCCGAAACCAACTAGCTGTTCTAAATAGTGGTATCATTTTCTGCGACATAAATATATATACATTACACAGTATTCACTGGGTTAACTGCCATCATTGGATTAATAGTCGTCAAACTGGATTCCACTGTCTTCATTGGATTCCACAGACTTTACTGGATCCCACAGTACAGTCTTCATTGTATTCCACAGTCTTCACTGGTTTCCACAGTCGTCACTGCATTCCATAGAATTCACTGGATTCTACAGACTTCATTGGATTCCACAGTCTTCAATGGATTCCACAGCCTTCACTGGATTCCATAGCCTTCACAGGTTTACACAGTCATCACTGGATTACACTATTTTCATTGGATAACTGGGAAAGAACTCTGGTGCTTTGCCAACCAGGCTTTTCAATGCCTTCGAAACCAACCGGCTATTATAAATAGTGATAATATTTTCAGTAACATAAATATACCTGCTTGATTGCACAGCTTAGAGAAAACATTGTGTAATCGTTCCGTTCAGCTTCCCGTATAATGTGAATTGGAACAATAAATCTATATCATATTTCGAAATACATGCACGAACCTGTCAGGAACAAGATGGATACGCCGGGTGTTTCACTACAAATAATACTAAGAAGATATTTTTAGCAGTAGAATGTTTTCTTAATATTGCTTATAATTGTATGCATCCGCGAGGCACAGTTAAGTACATTGAGGCTCAATGGCTAAATTTGAGTACTCTCTCCAGTGTTTATTATTATTATAGCTTAGTGGTAATAACAACCAGTCGTAATAGTCCATTGAGAACTGTTATTACGAGAAAATACTATATTAATAAATACCTTCATTTACAGCGAAAATCCCTATGGGGTTATCATTGACCTCTTCTTGGTCGGCGTCGTATTTCATAAATTCAGCAGTGATTGTCATGTATGGTCTTTAATGGTCTTCTTTTAAAATGTTGTAGGTTTTCCGTCAGTATTTGGTATTTTGGAGTTTTTCCATAATCTAAAGAAATACAAACCAGTCAACTGTTATATATTTTAATTGCTATTTAGACCACAGAGGAATGGAGAAGGTGGAGGTGCGATCCAGTCCGAAACCGATTTGCAATGTGAAGTAAGCAATCGCTAAAAAGTAGGTACTGGCGAAGTATTTGGCGCTCACTACTTTTTACCAGTATTTGGCGATAATTTATTTTATAATTTAATTTACCTTTGAGGTGGAAATAGTAGCATCCTTTATTGATTTGGTACTGGTGCTGCATCTCACAATTGCGCAAAAGGTTATATTTTGAGTTTTTATACTTTAAATTTCGTGTGTTAACTCAGTCCTCGTTGAAAACGCACTGACAGCTGGGTTGTGTATTGATTGTATAGAAAAAAACATTTTCAATCAATCTTAAACAAAAGAAAAAATAAATTTAATCAATAGTTTTTTCTACGAGCATACCACAAACCGACTCACTGAACAAAAACTGTTTTGTACAAGTTTGTAAATAAATGCTTATAAAAAAAATATGTCCATTGTAAACAATTTTTTTCTGAAAGCATAATTTTAAAGTATTTGAACAAGATATACAGTAAAAATTACTTAGTATTTTACACCCCTTAATATATCGTTTTACAGTTCATGATTTTCTGTTAGTGTAGACTACCCAGTGCTCTTAAGTTGCCAACTTACTTTCCTTGAAATCTCGCCAAATCACCTCCATCTTTTTCTATACTCCGTGAATTGGACTGTGACGATTATAGAAGACATATAGTAGAAGACATATGTTGCGTCTCTTGTAGAAAATTAAAAATTTCCTAAAAAATAAAGTAGCACAGACGTTGTTAATTATCTAAAAAGTAAAACTGAGATATACAAATACAAATATTGACGACCAACAACAGGCCCAAGGCCAAACAAGGTTGGTGCAGCTATTTCCTCCTAGCTATCTCCCAATGCATATCTAACTTCTTCTTAAAATCCGTTACTCTTTTACAATATTCACTGGCAATTTGTTCCATTTATCTATTACCCAATTATAGAAATAGTGTTTTCTCCCTTCCTGTTTAAAATGGGATTTGTTTAACTTAAACCCATGACCTCTCGTTCTAACACTCATATTAAAATCTAAGCCCTCCACATCCCCATGTGTGATAAATTTGAACAGTTGAATAAAATCTCCCCTAAACCTTCTCTCTTCCAGAGTATACATATTCAAATATCTTAAGTCTATCTTCATAATTCATGCCTGAAAACCCTTGGATCATTTTAGTAGTCCTGTTCTGAATTTTCTCTAGCAATTCAATGTCAATTTTAAGATATGTTGATCAAAACTGTACAGCATACTCAAGATGTGGCCTTACCAAACCTCTGTACAGTGGCAAGATAATATCCTTAGATTTTGATGAAAAAATTTTCCTGATGTACACCAACATTCTATTAGCTTTCTTGCTAGCCACTGTACATTGATGACTCAAGCCACTGTACATTGATGACTCAAGTCACTGTACATTGATGACTCAAGCCACAGTACATTGATGACTCAAGCCACTGTTCATTGATGACTCAAAACACTGTACTTTGTTGACTCAAGCCACTGTACATTGATGACTCAAGACACTGTACATTGATGACTCAAGCCACTGTACATTGATGACAAGCCACTGTATGTTGATGACTCAAGCCAATGTACATTGATGACTCAAATGTAAGTAAACGTTGACGAGTTCTCGGCATTAAAGCGTTACGGACACAGTTAGAAAATCAATTAATAAATATGAGTACAGCAAGTTATACAACCTCAGGGGGCTCACATCTTGTGAGTACGGGCTTGGCGCACCCGAGGTCCCCAAGCTGGGCCTTTGCATTCTTCTGTTCATTTGCCTTTGCAATGGTCCTCTCATTTTACTTTCTTTTTATTTAGAATAACTTAATGATGAAATTATACCTTTAATAGCCGTAATAGAAAATTAATAAATATTTAAAAAAAACTTACACCAAACTGAAGTTATTAAAAAAAAGATGTTTTTTTAAATGTCGTTTTCGGTTTTGCAGCCATTTTCAGCAGCATATCCAAAAAAATAAATGCATTTTGGTATATGATATTACCCACATTAAAATTCTGTGACGATATTAATACTCCATTTTCCAAATAGCAGTGATGTTTTAATTTTTTGAAACTTTTTAGTTGCTTGGGCCTTCTAAGTAAGGCAGACAACACTTGTCAGCCTCAAGTCTCCAATTCCCAACCCACACTGCAATGAAAACATTAATTTTTGGCTCTAATATTACAAATAATGACAACAGTCAGCTTTGCAAACATTTGGCGATTGTTTGAGAACCTTTTAACACCAAAATATTCGATTTGTTTTTAACCTTTGTTGTCCAATGCACACTTCATTGTGCGGTACTATCGTAATTTTAGGAAAACTTTAACAGACAGACAGCACTTGACATTTTTGTTTAAGTTTTCCTAAAACTACCGTAATACCGCAGAATGATCTATGCATTTAACAACAAAGAATAAAAACAAACCGAAATAATATTCTCCTTGTCTCCTACATTTGTACTTTTTCTCCCCAGCCCCCTTTATTTTAGTGTTAAAAGTTTTTCAAAGAGTCGACAACTTGTTGCAAAGGTAACTGTTTGCATTGTTCCCAAAATTAGAGCCAAAAATGAGTTGTCATTGGAGTGTGGATGGAATTGGAGAGTTAAGAATGGATGTTATTTTAAATGTGGTGATTATTTATATTGTGATTAAAATGGTAAGATCTTCTAGAATAAATTACACCAGTTATATTTACAGTTAAATCAGACCATTTCCTTGCATTTTTTTTTTATAATATACGCGTATTCTGCTGGCTAGATTAAGTCGAGCTTAATGTATTATATTCTAGTTTGTTTTCGACTCACTTTGGAAATTTACTTTTCTATAGATAGTGCTAAACATTTTAAATTAAAACATCAGTTTATCAGGTTATATTAATTTTTTAGTGTAGAGATACTGTCGTGAAGAAATCAAGTATTAAACACACATCAAACGTCATAATAAAAAAAATTAAATGCGATAATTTTTATTTTTATTTAAAAATGCAGTTTATTATAAATAAATATACATGTTAATTATAAATAATTTTTGCATTAGGAAATTACATGAGTAGCACAAAAATTAATATTATATGTTTATTAATAGATATAAATAGATTAAACATGCAGTTTGTCAACACGAAACACAGATCATGGCAATTTTGTAAAATTTCGTTAATGGATTTAAATGAAAATATTATACTAATCAACTAGTTTTCAAAATTCGTCTAATTTACTTTTGTAATATAGAATATAAAAATTATTTATACACGTTGATTATAAATAATTTTTGAATTTGGAAATTACATGAGTAACACATAAATATTATCATATATTTATTAATAGATATAAATAGATTAAACATGCAATTTGTCATCACGAAACACAAATCATGGTACTATTGCAATATTTCGTTAATGGATTTAAATGAAAATATTATACTAATCAACTGGTTTTCAAAATTAATATAATTTAGCTTTGTAATTTAGAATATAAAAACTATTTATACATGTTGATTATAAATAATTTTTGCATGAGGAAATTACATGAGTAACACATAAATTAATGTTATATGTTTCTTAATAGATATAAATAGATTTAACATGAAGTTTGTCAACATGAAACACAAATCACGGCAATTTTGTAAAATTTCGTTAATGGATTTAAATGAAAATATTATACTAATCAACTGGTTTTCAAAATTCGTCTAATTTACTTTTGTAATATAGAATATAAAATTATTTATAATTTTATTTAAATGTATTAATTTTTTCCCAGACAACAATGTATGCGATAATAAAAGAGTAACATAACTTATTTAAGTAAAAATGCTTAGAGCAAAGTAAGTATTGTGCATCATAACATTCTAAATTAGTATATCTATGAAATATATTTGACAATACATAATTATTTTTATTAAAAAAAAGTTCATAATGAAACAAACTTTAATAGTTTGTTTTAGTTAATGGATTTTTTTTAAGCAAGCTATATATTAAAATAAAAAATTAACTAATATGTACTATTTTGTTTTTAGACGAAAAATAAGAGACATTGTATATTAATGTATGTACAGGTAATGCAAGGTACTTTTGTGACACAAGCTACCAAGATTTTGGAGGCCTATGTTTTAATAAACGTTTTTTCTATATTGTTCCTTCCAACCTTATTATTATTAATAATTGTAATTTATATATAAATAGATATATAGATTATATATATATAGATATATAGATTTATATATATATATATATATATATATATATATATATATATATATATATATATATATATATATATATATATATATATATATTAATATGGCTCTAAGAATGGCTGCCTGTGTCACTTGTGTCTTGAATTGGCTCGGATTATATATATTATATAAATATGAGATACCAATGAGTATCGATACTATTATATAAGTATAGGAGATTAGGTATTACATGCTTTTGATTATCCATAGTACAGTTGAGGGTCATATTTTATGGTATCGAAGTTGAATTGCAAGGTTTATATATATGGAAAATGTGTTTTCAATATTCTATAAATCAGAATCATAAAATTTAGTATGGTAAAAGTTTACGTTTACATAGAAATTATGATATCGGTTTTAGGTGGATAATGTAAACATTATACGTCATTTCAAAAATATTTATTGACTATTTCAATTAATAATCAATATAAAAACGAATATTTTTAAACTCTTCCAATAACCACCAAATTTGATATTAGACTCAAAATATGAGAAAAAATCTAACTGATTTGTTTCTCTGCCGAAAGTGTAGAGCATTTAATGTCTGACCTCACATAAGTGTTTATATTTTTTGTATATCTTTATATATTTTAACTTCCAAAAAGCGTGATTGAATATGTATCGTGTATTGTTCATTAAATACATGTGTTTTAAGTTATTGAACAATTTCAAGACATATATGGGTTGTTTGCATTAAAAACATGCTTTGTTAACACTATGAACATGTTAAAAAACGTAAGTATAACATATTTAATAATTTAAACTGATTCCACATAGTTATTCTGTTTATGTTAAAAAAAATTTACCGTTTATCAAATTAATTTAAACTTTTTAATTTTTTTGAAATCTACTAAATGATCTTTGAAACATTGCAATGGTGAAAGTATAACGAGTTGTTTTGCTGGTTTATCTTAGTATTTATTTATAGTTGTTTGTTATTTATCGTATTGTAATGTTTTGCTATTTATCTACGTAAATATCTTGTTTGCATCTATATCTTTCATAGAAAATAGAATAAGGGCCAGTTGTTATAAAATACAAACCAGAAATAAAATATTATTATACGTTGACTTTATTTTATTAAGTTCTGCATTGAAACTTAATACATGTTGGTGCAAAATTATTTGAAATATCTCCTTTGAATTTAATAAAAAAAAAAAATTGGTATTAGTTTTTAATTTGGTTAGTTTTTTATGAAAGCTATAGATGCAAATGTCGATAAACCTAACAATAATTTCTTTTAAACGATATTACTTTGCAGGTACATTGTTAGTACATGGTAAGATTTGCATCCATTTCCTTATATTAATATATTAAAATTATAAAAAAAATACTTAAATATCCATTGAAATTATTATAAATTATTAAAATAGTTTAAAGCTTTTGTAAAAGTAAATCTAGTGTAATTATTTTTTTAATTGACGAATTTAAAAATTAATTATTTGCTGTTAACGAATTTAAAAATAGCTTATGTGTGTGGATGATTTTAAAGGCGTATTTAATACATGTTGTGAAAAGTAATATATTATAAGAATGGATTGATACGGTTTACCCACCAAAAAGTCAGAATAAAACCTTGATCAAAATAGTCAAATTGAAGGTTTGTTGAAGGTTTTATAAAAGATAATGAAACTAAAAACTGCAGTTTTTAATTTTCCTGCGTTTAGCCTTTAAAATATCTGCATTTTCCTTTCATGAATTGAAACATTTTTTTTGGCAGGATTTGTTGAATGTTTTTTACTGTTTTTGATATGGTTTTTTAAACAAAAACCTTTAATTTCAAGGATCTGCAAAAAAAATGCAGTTTTCTTGCATAATACCTTCAATTTTCATATTTTGATGAAGATTTTATGCTGACTGTTTTCGCTGGGTAGTGATTCCTATTAGTAAAAAAATCTCCTGCCAGATATTAAATGTAAATCCAATGTTTCAAAATTTAAAAGTTGTTTTGGGAAAAAAAAGTTCATATTTATTAATTTATAGTTAAACTTTGTTGCTTCTCAAAAATAGTTAAGATTTTTTTTTAAATGCATTACTTAGAAACATTTAAACCATTTCTTAAAAAAATCAACACTCAGTTTTAAAATTCAATTCTAAATACACTATAGTAAGATTCTAAATACCCTTATAATCTCAATTCTAAATACACTATAGTAAGATTCTAAATACCCTTATTATATCAATTCTAAATACACTATATTAAGATTATACATACCCTTATATCTCAATTATAAATACACTGTAGTAAGATTCTAAATACACTGTAGTAAGATTCTGAATACACTGTAGTAAGATTCTGAATACACTGTAGTAAGATTCTAAATACCCTTATAATCTCAATTCTAAATACACTATAGTAAGATTATAAATACCCTTATAATCTCCATTCTGAATACCCTATAGCAAGTCTCTGTTACTTTTCGAAAAGTACATTAGTTAAGCAATATGTGACTGTCTGAACCACTGAGCTAGAATATAATATAAGCACTGGATCGAGGATTGAACTACAAAGAATTGAACTACAAAGCACTTTACCGTGCCACGCGGATGCATACAATTCGGAAGAAAGGTTCGAAAAACGGTCGCCCTTGGCTATGACGTTTCACATGACGTCACAGAAATATTTAAAACTATTTTTTTTTCAGTGACATTTGTCTTCTTTTTCTTGTAAGTGAGAAAGTAAATAAGGAAAAACATTAAATGTATAACACTCAATGTATTATTTTTGAAAGCCAGAAATGAGTTTTTAAATCTACGCAAACCTACGAAAAGGACTATTTATTGTCTTCGCTTAAAAAGGAGTAAAGTGGTCCGCCACGCTTAGTCCTCACTCCAGGGCTTAGAGTTATGTTATTCTAGCTCAGTGGTTTGGATTAAAAACAAAAGCCAGTAACATAAAAATTTTAAAAAAATAGCCTATTAGATTTTATGTATGCCAATGATTGTCCCGATATTAAAAAATATTAAAAAAAATTTAATTTCTATACCATCTAAATTTTATTATTTATATCAAATAAATTTTAATATTTATATAAAATAAATTTTAATATTTATATAAAATAAATTTTAATATTTATATAAAATAATTTTAAATATTTATATAAAATAATTTTAAATATTCATATAAAATAAATTTTAATATTTACATAAAAAAATTGAATATTCTTATAAAAAAATTATATTTATATAAAATAAATTTTAATATTTATATAAAATGAATTTTAATATTTATATAAAATAAATTTTAATATTTATATAAAATAAATTTTATTATTTATATAAAATAAATTTTAATATTTGTATAAAATGAATTTTAATATTTATAAAAAATACATTTTAATATTTATATAAAATAAATTTTAATATTTATATAAAATAAATTTTAATATTTATATAAAATAAATTTTCTTTTAATTTGATACCCTCGTTATTTTTTTACTTTAGGTGCTTCAATGCAAGCGCAACAGAGTGAGTATCAAACCATAAAGATTTTGTTATTCTGTAATTAAAAAACAATACCTACAATGTAAAAAAGAGGCACTTAACAATGAGTATCTAAATATACTCAATTTTCTTTGAGCATAATTGCAGCGTAAATGAGCGATTACTTACTCAAATTTATGTTACCGTACTTTCTCAAATATAAGCATTAAGAATAAATATTTCTAATATCAGTTTCTGTGTTCGACAATTGCAACCAAGATTTACCGGGAACCGAACCCACAGCTGCACGCATCGTTGTCCAGAGTCTTATCCGTTAAGCTAACAGGGCCACGTGAAGAAGTTATAAATAGAAGTAATTTTGAAAAGGTACGCTAAAAAAATAGGAAATAAGGCAATTGAATTGTAATAACTGAGTTTCGATTTAAGAAATCGACATCAAATAATGTGGAAAACATCTTTTGAACAACTACTTTAAGTCTGTCAGACCGCTTTGTTAATATGGCTTGAACATAAACTAAGATTAGCAATATTAGATTACACTGCACATTCTTGCGAAAGTACGATTACTTAAATTTGAGTACGTCATCGCTCATTTACGATGCAAGTGTACTAAAAAAACGAGCACATTCATATTCTCATTTTTAAGCACGTTTTTTTACAGTATATTAATTGAAATATAAATTATACGCAACACATTATTAATAATGGTAAGATTTAGTACTGGTTTGCTTCGTTACATTAATCATGATAATAATGCATGTATTTTTAATATTTTTTCTCATATTAGTGCAAGGATCAGCAGGAGGATTTGGTCATGGTAAGTTACATAAATACAACTTTGAAATGTTTTATAAGTTCATAAAAGAATTTGTTTCCGATACTGACTAATTTTCATATTTATAATATGGTACCATTGTATTGTTTATTTGCATTGCTTCTTTGTAGTTTACCTTAAACTTTAATACCTTTATACTTGTTAAAGATCAATGATTTTAAAGTATTTTTATTGTATATGATATATATTATAATACATGCAACGTTAAAAATACACAATAAAAATACATAAAATCTAGACATGTTTTGGGAGAAACATCTCCCTACAACAGCAAATGAAGAGTAATTTTTTTTTGCTTTAATGAAAAGTCTGTTGCTTTTCATTTTTGTTGATGAAGGAAAATGTTTCTCCCAAAACATGTCTAGATTTTATGTATTTTTATTGTGTATTTTTAACGTTGCATTTGTATTTTAATATTCTTAACGCAATGTTCTATAAGAAGACTTTTTATCTTATTTATATAATATAATTTGTTAAATATAAATGTTTTTAAAGTATTTTTAGCGTATATGATATATATTATAATATAAATGCAATGTTAAAATTACGCAATAAAAATACATAAAATCTAGCCATGTTTTGGGGAGAAACATCTACCTACATCAGCAGAAATGAAAATTCTGTTGCTTTTCAATTTTGTTGATGAAGGAAGATGTATCTTCCAAAACATGTCTAGATTTTATGTATTTTTATTGTGTATTTTTAACGTTGCATTTGTATTTTAATATTCTTAACACAATGTTCTATAAGATGACTTTTTATCTTATTTATATTATATAATTTGTTAAATATAAATGTTTTTGAAGTATTTTAGTGTATATGATATTGTTAATATATAATATATGATATGTTAAAATTACACAATAAAAATACATAAAATCTAGATATGTTTTGGGAGAAACATCTACCTACATCAGCAGAAATGAAAATTCTGTTGCTTTTCATTTTTGTTGATGAAGGGAGATGTTTCTCCCAACACATGTCTAGATTTTATGTATTTTTATTGTGTATTTTTAACGTTGCATTTGTATTTTAATATTCTTAACGCAATGTTCTATAAAACGACTTTTTATCTTATTTATATAATATAATTTGTTAAATATAAATGTTTTTAAAGTATTTTAGTGTATATGATATATACAGTAGACTCTCGATAACTCGAACTTCGATAACTCGAATTTTTCGATATCTCGAAAAAAATCGATTTCCCTGCACCTTTATTACTTATTTAATGTAAATTTATCTCTTTAATTCGAAGTTTTTCATCGTTATTTTCGATATCTCGAAGTTTCCTCACAACTCAAAATTTTGTTTTCCTCTCAAAACTACGGATTTTGAAGAACCTTTAGCATATATGTAATTGCCACGTTCTTCTTTATCAGTTATCTTTCTTATTGTGCGTTATAGAAAGGGTATACGTACAATGGATTCCTACCTGGGCCTCACCCTTTTGTTTGAATGTCGCCAGAATGGATTCCCTGAGCTGTGTCCCCTCCTCTTTAACACAGAGTCAGTCCAACAAGGAATATTAATGATTTATCGTCCCTCAAGCCAGCTGGCGTTTTCGGTAAAGTGCGAGTCACTTTCTTGGACCATTACCGACCGTCCAGAAAGCAACTCACTTAAAATATGAAGACGACACTCGACCCCTTCTAATTTTTGTTTAGGCAATGCACTCTCTATAGCAGCATTTGATGAGAGATCGCACTCAGAAGAATGATAAGGAAGAATGCTAACCTCCTCCAAAGATAACTTTGTAAGAGGCTCTATCTTCTACAAAAACTATGCGTGCATTCATTGAATCGATGCCGGAAATGTAAACATCAGAGACATTTCAAGCAACCGCGCATTTGGAAAATATAATTGATTTCGAAAAAAATAGAAATTCGCACCAAACTATTTTGGATAGACATGTTAAATAAAGTCGTGTAAGTATACTAGTATTTATTTTTACCAAAACAGCTTTTTTATAAGATTTTCGATAACTCGAATTTTTGATATCTCGAATTTTTATACACTTCCCTTCGAGTTCGAGGAAACGAGAGTTGTCTGTATTATAATATAAATGCAATGTTAAAATTACACAATAAAAATGCAGAAAATCTAAATATGTTTTGGGGAGAAGCATCTACCTACATCAGCAGAAATGAAAAGTCTGTTGCTTTTCATTTTTGTTGATGAAGGAAGATGTATCTCCCAAAACATGTTTAGATTTTATGCATTTTTATTGTGTATTTTTAACGTTGCAATTGTATTTTAATATTCTTAACACAATGTTCTATAAGACGAGTTTTTATCTTATTTAGATAATATAATTTGTTAAATATAAATGTTTTTAAAGTACTTTTTAGTGTATTTGATATAATTAAAATACAAATGTAACGTTATTAATTCTTCACAAAAACTTATTTTAATTTCCTAAACTAAAAAATATTCAATTTTTTCTGTTTTATATTTTGTAAAAAAATTAATTAAAACTTAATTTAAAAAGCGATCCTTAGGGTTATTAAACAAATATTCAAATTTAAAAAAAAAACAAAAAAAAAACAGTTTAGTTAGTAAAAAACATTGTTTTACAAAAGCTTAGCATTGTAAACGTGACCAATATTTAGTATATAACTTATATATATCTTTTTTAAGTTTTAATTTATACAAAAGTTAAAGACCCCGAAAAATTATATGCATTTTTTCATCTTCTGAAATATGAGCAAAGATAATATTTCGAAGTGTTCCATGCGCATTAGTTTATTGGTTAGAATCTTGAAACTTTTATAAAATGTTCTACATACTTGTCGAAAATGAATTATTGTATGTTTTTTATGTGAAAGTTGAATTACAATTTATATATTATAAATATTTATATATATAATTATTTACCAATGAATTGAAGGGGTAAATCGTCAAGATGGTTTACATAATCGCAAAATAAAAATGCGGGCACAACAGAATTTTGTAAACAAACTAACTGTTGCCAATTCCGTGTATAGAAAAAGAGCATTTTTCCATCACCGCGTAAGAGAATTAGATATAAGGATTATTTTAATTATATAACTCATTTACTTTATATTATTTGATTTACTTAGGAGCTGGTATGCAAGGTCAACAAAGTGAGTGCTGTTTCAAGACCTAATAAATTATTTGTGCAGATATAATTTTTAAATTGGAAAGTTGACATCATCCTTTCCCATCTAAATTCAAAAATTCAAAGTAGTTTTCATTGCACATTATAATATTTCCTATCAATCATGCTTCTTAGATTCTGATTGGAAAGAGAGATATTAGTTTGTTTATATACAAACAAGTATTAAATTTTAAATAAAGAAAGATATTAAATAATTGTTGAAAAAAGAGTAAATTATTCAATTAGTAAATCTAGCGAGTTTCTGAGGAAAATGGAATTCATTGGATATCCTATCCCATCAATGGATTAACATATAAACAATACAATAAAAACCTCAAATTTCAGAAACAATAAAAAATAGATATTATAATCACGCTATTCAAAATAGTTCCTTATGTATTTAAATTGTAATATAAGGTATACACATTATTTCCCCTGCATGGATTTATAATAACCTATAACTCTGTACTTATTTTGCAAAACTAATTATGTTTTTCCTGTTTGAAATGAATTTGCAACATAAAATAAAATTAATGTATGAGTTCTTTATTTGTGACTTTCTTATTGAATACATTATTTTCTGTGACCTTTATACTTTTTTCTTCTTTTATTGCAGTGCAAGGATCTGCAGGTGGGGGATTTGGTAATTGCTTTAAAAAATCTTCTATTTTCACATGACTGCCAAGTTACAGGAATTTTACAAATATATTTATATCTAAGAATTGGAAATTAATCAGATTATCTTTCTATCAGTAAAATTGAAGACGTGGATGTAAGAAACAGAAAGCTCCAGTTTTCAAAATTGTTCAGGAATCGCGGAAAACACTATATATATATATATATATATATATATATATATATATATATATATATATATATATATATATATATATATATATATATATATATATATATATATATATATATATATATATATATATATATATATATATATATATATATATATATATATATATATATATATATATATATATATATATATATATATATATTGTTTTATTGTCTAATGTCGAATACAGTCATGGCAAACCTTTACGGTTGCGGTTACACTTACCAAGTTACAAACACAGTT
Organism: Troglohyphantes excavatus; assembly: GCA_963932185.1. Lineage (NCBI taxonomy): Eukaryota > Metazoa > Arthropoda > Arachnida > Araneae > Linyphiidae > Troglohyphantes > Troglohyphantes excavatus. The sequence goes on from OZ010670.1 coordinate 67,469,174, forward strand.
ACATATACAACATCTCCCCTTTTCATTTTTTAAAATTTAAAACATATAAGAAGTTCTTAAAAATATTACATTGCAAAAACAATTACACAATTAAAACATTACAATGAAACAACACACTTATGAGACTTGCAATCAGTCAGGAGGTTTTACAATTCTCCCGTACCTGGTTACTTGATATCCAGGTTGACGATAAACCACATCTCTTGTCTTACACACATCAGAATCAGGCACACTTTCATTACACACAGTATTTTCATCATTCACCTGAAAGTTAGGGCTATTTGCAGATGGTCGAAAATGCACACGATTTCTCCTTAAAAGAGTATTTTCCTCATTTCTTACATAATAGGATCTAGGAGTATCAGCTTACTTAATTACTTTACCTGGTTCCCAAACTTTACGATTCTGAATTAAGACATTTTGATTAGGCATTAACTCAGGAAGAGGTCTTGAAGTTCTATCATAATAAGATTTGAAATATTTTTGTTTTTTCATAATCTGCAGTTTTACGTTAAGCTGTACTTCAGGAACAAGTAAATTCTTACTTACAGGAATTTTAGTTTTAACCCTTCGACTCATTAAGATTTGGGAAGGAGAAATTTCTAACCCTTTAATTGGGGAATTCCTATAATCCATTAAAGCAAGTTCTACATTTCCCTTGCACTTCCTTAGAATGTTTTTAGCTATTTTAACAGCGCTTTCCGCCTGACCATTTGATTGAGGAAATGTGGGACTACTAGTAACTACTTCAAAATCCCACTCTTTAGCAAACTTTTTAAACTCAAAAGAATTAAAAGGCATATTATCTGATACACTAATTCTAGGAATCCCATGACAGGCAAAAATTCCTTTTAGCTTATTAATTACCTCGCTGGCACGTTTGTTGTTTAAAACTAGCAGCTCAACCCATTTAGAGAGATAATCTATGACAACCAAATAATCTTTCCCACCATGTTGTAAAATATACATTCCAATTTTCTCAAAAGGTAAATCTGGGATATCATGGGGAATTAAAGGCTCTTTAGTATTACTTTGTTTATACCTCTCACACTCAGTACACTTAGCTACTACATTTTCAATATCATTTGCCATTCCTGGCCAGTACAAAAGTTGTCTGGCTCTAGATTTTGTTTTTTCCATACCAAAATGACCCTCATGTAGAATTGACAACATTTCCTTACGCATTTCTGCTGGAACTACAATTTTTTCATTAAGAAATACAATATCTTCATCTACAAATAAATCATTTTTAAACTTAAAATAAAATTTCACATTTTCAGGAAGTCTTTCTTTAGTGTCAGGCCATCCATTTTTAAATAGATTTACAATTTCACTTAAAATGGGATCAGTTTTAGTTTTAGCCTGAAATTCCTTCAATCTTTTGTCACTTACATGCAAATGTTTAGTAACCTCCACACAATGTACAAGTTCTTCTAGAAAAGGATCATTATCAACCTCTTCTTTATTATATGACCTGGAAAGAAGATCTGCCACAAACATGTATTTACCTGGTAAATACTGTACATTTAAATCATACCTTAACAATTTTAGTTTCATTCTTTGTAATCTAGGTGAAATTACATTTACTACAGTTTTATTCATAATAGACACTAATGGTTTATGATCAGTATGAACAATTACATTTCTACCATATATATAATTACGAAACTTTTTTGTTGCAAACACAATACTAAGAAATTCTTTTTCAATTTGTGCATAGTTCTTTTCTGCATCATTTAACCCTCTAGAGGCAAAAGCAATTGGCTGCCCATTTTGCAATAAGCAACAACCCATACCATCTTTAGAACTATCACATTGCAAGACTATTTCTTTATTGCCATCAAAAGTACCCAAAACAGGAGCATTAATTATTTTACATTTTAATTCATTTAAAGCATCAGTGTGCTTAGGCATCCACTGAAACTCAACATTACCCTTAAGCAACTCTCTCAAAGGAGCAGTGCTTGTACTCATATTAGGAACAAATTTTCTTAAATAATTAATCATTCCCAAAATACTCTGCAATTGCTTTTTATTAGTGGGTATTTCAATGCTTAAGATAGCTTTTACTTGTTCTGGGTCAGGTTTCATACTAAATTTATTAAACACATGCCCCAGATATTTAACCTCAGGAACACAATACTGCAATTTATTAGGTTTAAATTTTATGTTTACATCCCTAGCTCTTTGAATTACCTAATTTAATATTTTATCATGCTGCTCTTTATTTTCACCTGCAATTAACAAATGATCAAAATAAACTAATACACCAGGAATATCACCAAAGTTTCTTTCATTAAACTTTTGAAAGTATTCAGGAGCATTTCTAATACCAATTGGAAGTCATAAAAATTTATAGCAACCAAAAGGTGTATTAAACTTACACAATTCACTAGAATTTTCTTCTAATTCTACATGATAAAATCCATCTTTTACATCAAGAACAGTAAAAACAGATTTATTACTCAATTTTGGAATTAATTCTTCAACAGTTGGTATTAAAACATGCTCACGTTTTATGGAATTATTTAGATCTTGTGGATCCAAGCACAATCTTAAAGACCCATCTGTTTTTTCTACTAACACAATATTACTGACCCATCCTTCAGGATAGTCTACTTTAGAAATTATATCACTTTGAACCAGTTGATCTAATTTATCTTTTAACTTAAGTTTTAAAGTTTCTGGCACCCTTCTTTGGGGTCTAACAACTGGTGTGGCAGTTTCATCTACTTTAATTACACATTTCATGTTAGATTTACCAACTCCTTCAAACACATCAATATTATCATTAATAAATCTATCTTTAGGATCGGTTATGTTATGCACAACATTTCTGTTTACCAAACCTAGGTCTATACATCCAGGTAACCCTAACAGAGGTTTATCACAAATTTTTGGTTCAACTACCACAAAATTTAAAATTTTAGCTACATTATTTACTTTACACTTTAATTTTACAGTACCTAAAGGCTTAATTTTAGTACCACCATACGCTTCTAACATAATGTTACTAGCACTTAATTTAACATCATAAAGATCCAACATATTTATTGAACAGGTATTTACCTCAGCACCGGTATCCAACTTAAATAACACCTGTTTATTTCCAACTTCAACAAGCTGAGTCCACTCTTTTACACTAGAATTACCACTATTAACACTGCCTATGTAGAATACTTGGCCACTATCTTGATTTTCAGAGCTCACTGAACCCTCATTTTGGACTTCGGCAACCCTTTTGAAGCTTATCTTGTTTACTTTAACCGGTAACGGGCATCCGACTTTAAAGTGATTCTCACCATTGCAGTTCCTGCATATTTTTCCGTAAGCTGGACAATTAGCTTTTTCGTGACTTGTATGGCACTTCTTGCACAAATAACGATAGTTATTCCAGTTTTTATCCGAATGTTTCTTCATCCCATTACGGTCTGAATCGATAGGTTTCTGTTTCGCTTTTGGTTTCAGAGCATTCACAGTTCTGCTTCCTTGTAGAGTTTCAGCTTGAGATTTACTTAATTCCGCTGCTCGAGCTATTTCACAGGCCTTAGATAAACTGAGTTCTTTTTCTCGCAGCATCCGCTGTTGGAGCGATTTATCCTGAACACCCAAGACAATTCTGTCTCGTAATACGCTGTCAGTCTGCTCACCAAACTCAGAGTTCCGTACTATTTTTTTTAGTTCCGTAAAAAATGAATCAAAACTTTCGGCTTCTCCTTGACATTTACTGTTAAATAAGTATCTTTCAACCACAACGTTCCGTCGTGGAGCAGCATAATGTTCAAATGCTGCTAGCACTTTATCATAGTCACTCCGATCATTTTCTGAGAGTTCGAATGTATTAAACAGTTCAACAGCTTCCTCACCAATCACATTAAGCAGAATGGCTAGCTGCACTTCTTTAGTTTTTTCTCCATGACCGGCGGCCTTCATAAATATGAGAAAGTTTTGTTTCCACCGGCGCCATTCCTCACTTAGGTTACCGTCTAGGCTGAAACACTTCGGTGTTTTGAAACCACTACTGGAATTCATTTCTTCCTAGACGAAACGGCGTCAATCTATTCGATTCCAATCTTTGACTTAAGTCAGCAAGACGATTATTTTCAAACGATTTATTTCATCTTTAAAGAAGTTCGTTTTCACGTTTCACGTGTGACCCGACCTGACTGCGCCATGTTTTATTGTCTAATGTCGAATACAGTCATGGCAAACCTTTACGGTTGCGGTTACACTTACCAAGTTACAAACACAGTTACATATACAACATATATATATATATATATATATATATATATATATATATATATATATATATATATATATATATATATATATATATATATATATATATATATATATATATATATATATATATATATATATATATATATATATATATATATATATATATATATATATATATATATATATATATATATATATATATATTTATATGTAACCCGCGTCAATACGAAAATGCTCAAGAATGTTGAAAAAGCATCAACGTAAAAATATTTTAAATTATAATATGTAATATTTTAAAATATAATATATTATATTATAATTTATAAAATTATAAAATATTAAAATATAATACATTATAATTTATAAAATTATAAAATATTAAAATATAATACATTATAATTTATAAAATATTAAAATATAATACATTATATTATATTATATTATATTATATTATATTATAATATATATAATTATAAAATATTAAAATAAAATAATATTGTATTATAATACGTAATATTTGAAAATATTATATATTATATAATAATAAATTAAGTTATAATATATTAAAATAAAATAAAATTATATTAAAATATGTAATATATTAAAATAAATTTATATATCAAAATAAAATGATTTATTATCGTGGAAGAATACTGAAATTGGCATACATTATAAACTACTGCTAATATCTAAAATGTTTTAAATTAATTCTATATGTGTATTTTTTATGCAATTATCACTCTCACTTCAAAATTCAAATTTAAACCAATGGTGGTGAATAACATAAAATCGACTCACTTGGCTGTTTCGTAGTAGATCAAATCGACATTGAAATCCAACGCTTCAAATAGAAAAATAATTTTTATAACTGTATTTTATTTTGAATGTGAAATATTTTAAATACATTTTAATTAATTATAAATTATAGTAGCAGAGTTTAATTACTGAAGTATACTTTTAACTATTTTCTTTAATATAGGTGGCGGCGGTGTTGGAATGCAAGGGCAGCAAAGTAAGATCGCGCCCTTCCGTTATCTATAATAAAATATTAATTTAGACTTTTAAGTATAAATTATTTACTGTGTTTTTAATAGATAGTAATAGATTCTTGTTTCATAAAATTCTTAATAAAAATCCGGTAAACAGATGATTTATTGGGGCAAAACTTCTGGAATTTTGGACAAGAATAAGTTTTACCTATAAAGGAACTAGATTTCCAAAATCTTTCAAATCGCTTGTCTAGACATTTTACTGCATTTCGAAATACAAATATTAAACTTTTTAAATGCTATTGCTGAATATTTAGCAGGGGAATAGGACTAAACATTTATTCATATTTGAAGACAGTGCTCTTATATCTAATATTGGACTTAAATCCTGTCCGTTTCTCGGTGATATTTCTGATTCACTTTTATGCCTTACAATAGGCAAATGATAGAAGTTTGATTACAAAAATAAAAATCCACTTTTCCATTAAAAAATTAAAAATAACTTTATTAACATAGTTATATAACATATAATTTAAATAAGGAGTTTATATAAAGAAAAGGTGAGCGTATACACATGAAATTTGTATTTTAAATTATAGTAAAAATCTAATTTTTACATGATTGAGTCTTTAGGGTTTACGAAGGTCGTGGCTCCGTAGAAGCCTTCGCCTCCAATATGACAAGTAATTTAACATAACATTAGCTCTAGGCTACATAGATGAAGTTTACCAATGCGAAAATGAAATTTGAAGGGGGCATCTCGGTTAAAGTAGGGTCCGATCAACTGGCATAAATGTTGAACAGGAGGAGTATTAGGCAGGTTGTTATTTCTTCAGGATTTATTTTTCTTTAATTCCTTTCAATTCTTTACATAATTTTATTTACAGAAGGTTATCAAGGATTTACGAGAGTTAACTTGCTAGCAAGAGAGCCGCTCTTGGACGGTGAATATGTAGGAGATCTGTGTGATTATAGACCACTAGATCATTTAACTCATCATTGTCAATATGGTCTATTGATCCATAGAAGTTAGTGGCTAGATTGTCAATAAATTGAAGTGGTGAAGGCATATATGGTGAGTTGGCTATGTCGATGTCGCGTACGAACCATTTGGACCTCGTGATGTAGACTCTCAGTAGGTTTCTTTGAAATGAAAACATTTTAATATTCATAATTATTAATTAAAAAAAACTCTGAATAAAGATAATTAGCAAGTGCTCGTACTCGCGCTGCCTGACGGAAGGCGGGAAAGGCAACTATTTGACGCCATAGTGACGCCTACTTTCGCCTACTGTGGGCGTGTCTAATGCTCTCGTTGAACCAATAGTTTGTGAGGTGCTGCCATCTATTCGTTTTTTTGTGAACTATTAAAAAGTGATAAGCTAACTTTATTTAGTTACTTTCACTGCATTTTATGAGTATAAATTATATTTTAAGGATTGCATTTAGTATGGAAAAATTGCAAAAGAGTTGCTTAATAAATTAAGCGTATTAAAATAATATTAGCTGCCACGAGTGCATGTCCATGAATTTTGAAAGAGTAAAATAGTGGTCGGAACTATCCGGTCAATGCATTTGTATTGGACATATTAAATGAGTTACAATTTCAATCAAGTAAAATACGGGGACATAACAAAACAAGGACCGATTAGTAGTGAAGTTACCTGAACACAATTATTTACAGATATTTACATTATTTTGCTAATTAAAAATTAAATCACCAGTTGTTACCCAACCGGGATCGAACCTAAGTAGCAATGCTTGAAACACACAGCCAATGAGAATGATCAAAAACCGATAGTAAGGCGGAGCTAAAATGACGTCAAATAGTTGCCTTTCCTTGCCCACTTTCAAAAAGCGAAAAACGAGCGCACCTTCTATATGTAGTCTTCACTATCCCTGGATAATTAATATTTGAGTTTATTCAATGTTAATTAGATAAGTAGCATTGTATTAGTTAATTAGCATGTTTTTCAAATACTGTTACAAAACTTGTAATTGGAATAGCAACGTTTATGTTGTAAATTACTCGTAGTATCAAGGAAACATTTGACACGTATATTTTTCCTATTCATCGACAGCGAGTGTTATTAGTGAAGGTAGGTTAACAAATTTGGCGAGTTTTCTCGCATTTGGCAGTTAGGTTCACTTAATAAAATCGAAACAATATAAGTGAAACATATGCTCTGTACTGTTCTGTATCTGCCAAATAAATCAAGTAGAACCATACAATTTTCAGGTAAGACGCATATCTATTTAAAGCTTTCAGTTACATCAAAATTAGATTTTTTCAAAAATATTAGTTACTTGATCCTTTCATGTATTTCAGAAATTAAGTTGAAAGTTTACAATATATATTCCAATTGAAATCAGAGTCATAGAATAATAATTTATAGATAAAAAAATGTGTGTGGAATATTTACACAATCTTGGTATAATCGGAAAGATAGGTAACCATTATACACTGTTAAAAATTTAGTACGACCTTGAAGTATAATTTGGTACCCATTTAGCTGCAACCATTATTTGGTGCTTAGTTTCACCATTTTATGATGCTACCACGGATTCCATTTAGTGGTGAAACCTTGCACTATACTCATATTTTCGCTTCTCGAATTTATTGTGAAACGTTGAACCAAAATTCGCGTTTTCGCTACCCCCATGTTATGGTAAAATGTGGAACCAAAATTCGCGTTTCGCTACCTCAGAATTATTCTACGCTCGTATAATTTGTTGGATGTTCTGGAAGATATTTTAGTATATTTGAAGCGAAGCTGGCAACCTTTCGATCGCAAGATCGCTATTTTTTTACTTTTTTGTCAAGTCAAGTTTTTGTCAATGGAGAAGCACGGTCTCGAACAAGTGCCAGCAATCCTCCAAATACCAGCTGAACGCCTTTATCCATTGGGCAACCGGGCACAGAGAAGAAGGATTGAGAAATTCCCCGGTTTGTAGATTCAGCGAAGGTTTCGGTTGCAGTTTAGGAAATTGCACTTTTTTTTTGGTAAAAGCTGTGTTATTTTCGTTCAAGGACTTTTGGTTCAATCTAGATTGCACCATAACATGGTGCAAGTTGCTGCAGAGCACCAATATTTGGTGCGATGTTGAACTGAAATTTTTAACAGTAAATAACCATAATATATATGTAATTTTTGGTTGATTCTTGCATTTCATAGTGTGTATGTTCACCCAAAACTTTTTACCCCACAATTGATGATATTTTGCAATAAACATGTGGGTTGCTTATGTAACGGCAACGCTTGTTTTCTAATAGTTAACTCCACTTACGATACACAAGAATTAATTTATACAGATTGTTAACTATCTTAATTATTTCCCGCCCTTTTACAGTGCAAGGTGGAGCAGGTGGTGGTTTCGGTAAGTTAAAATTAGTTGTTAATAACGTCTTACAAATAAAACTTTGCAATGCAAAACGTCATTAAAATCAGATACACTCTTAATTGTGAAGTATATACTGTTTTGTGAACACATTTTTTCCCCAAACACGAACACAATTTACAGTTGCTGTTGTTGGAAGAATGTTGCATTCGAAATGTTCGCTTGCCATTGTGAAAGTGGCATTTTGAATATATTTTTCAATAATGCTTATCAAAATTAGCGATGAAAAACTCATTAAAAATAGACCTCGGACCATTATATCAGAAGATTTACAAATTAAACAGTGAACCCCAATTTAATTTTTTAATTTTCAGATCTGCTAAATACCAATTAAAAAATAGGTGATTCCCCCCCCCCCCCCTTTCCAAATCGTTTTACTGGAGGAGCATTGCATACCACCCAGCGGATGGGGAGCCAGCACCACATATTAATCCACCCAGTCTAGGGGCCCACTAACTCTAAATCTGGCTCTGTGTAGAAATATGATTTTAAGGTTTTAAGGTAAACAATTTCGACGTTATATATAACTACGGGACAAATGAACACTTGTGCCCCGAATTTTGTCAATTAAGACAAATAGTTTCAAACTGTTATAAACATTTTCCCATTCGATTTGAGTGCATGAAGTAATTGTGAATCATTAATACGTGGAAAATCATTGCATAATTCGCATTTTGATGATAATAACCATTATAATTTATTGTTATAATACTTCTACTATATCTAATTTTATATATTTAAAAATATATTTTTATAAAATTTAATAGGTAAACTAATTTAAATTAGTTCCAATATCGTCTTTAATATTTTATTCTGCATAATAAAAAGTAGGATAAGGTTTTTTAAAAAAAATAGATTTTAGAGTTTTGTAGAAAAAATCTTTTAGCAGAGAGTCGTTGCTAAAACAATAACACATATATCTTGCCATTGTATAGACATTTGGTAATGCCACGTCATGAGTATGTTGTACATTTTTGGTCACCATATCTTAAAAAAAACATTGATTTGTTAGAGAAAGTTCAACACATGGCTATTAAAATGGTCCAAGGATTTTCAGGCATGCATATATTACGAAGATAGATTAAGAAATGTTAATATGTATACTCTGAAATAGAGAAGAGTTAAAGGATATTTGATTAAACTGTTCAAATTTGTTTAACAAGGAGATGTGCAAGGTTTAGATTTTAATATAAGTGATAGAACGAGAGGTCATGGTTTTAAATTAAACAAATCCCATTTTAATCGGAAAGGGAGAAAACACTATTTCTATAATAGGGTAATAGACAAATGGAACAACTTGGAAGTGAATATTGTTAATTGTAAAGGAGTAACGGATTTTAAGAAGAAGTTAGATATTCATTGGGGGATAGTTAGGAGGTACTAGCTGGACCTACCTTGTCTGCCTTGTTTTGGTCGTCAATATTTGTATAAGAAAATTAAAAATATAAAAGTTCGTGGAAATATATTAATATTATTTACAATATGTTTAAACAACTACTTTCAAAAGTATACATAAGTATATTTAAACCTCAAGAATAATTACAAAACAATTTCGATTTTTTTTTCATTGCAGGTGGAGGTGGCATGGGCATGCAAGGTCAGCAAAGTAAGTGCAATTAGGGATCGTTCAAAAAAATTAATAAATATAGGGATATTTCAAAATGCTAAGCGTTTCCTTTCCATGATCGACTTAAATCGTTCAGCTCCTATCAGAGGGTTAATATTAAACCACAGTCATATAAAAAGGACAATAACTTATTGGTATCCCAGGCACGTGATGCAGGGGTGAGGATGCTGATACTACGGCAGATTTAACGTGCACAAGTCCCCTATACACGGTGACGTTTTTAGCGGATATAAAGATACGAAACCAACAACTCTACGATTACGAGTGCGCTGTATAGATGTAAGATCTTCCAACTAATATCTTAAATAAAAATACTAAATAAAAGTGGACCTAAGACAGTACCCTGTGGCACTCAACTTTTAACTTGGAGTAGAATATGTAATATACAACTGAAGGGAAAGATTCGCATTTGTTGATAATGAAAGAAATATATGTTTAAGTTAAGGCAAGTCTAAATGAGTGAAAAATCTCGCCGATTGTGACTCTAGGGTTTTAACAATTTTACCACCCGCCAGCCCGGGAGTACTGTCGCAATGCACATTCAATCCAGAAAATAACCCTCAACCTTTTCACATGTTCTCCGTAACAAAAAAGCTGCTGGATGTTTGCTAATTCCTAAAAGTGTTAAAGAGAAGGAAAATGTTCGGTTTGGGAAACAGGAAACCCAGTTATCAAAGCTTTGTGGACGGAAGACTTGCCTTACAATAACAGGCATGTAACTGTGTGTCAGAGGTATCGTTAACAATACATCCTCAAAGCTCCCAGATTCGGGATAGGGCCATTCAGGTGTCAAAATACTGAAAAGCGCAACTGAAAACGATCTGTAGAAACCATTAGAGAACGTCAGCTGTCGGAACAGATGTAATTATCTGTTATGCCACAAACAGCATATTTCACACCACGCGCATTTTAATAATTCTTGGTTTGGCGTGGTTCCAGCCCACGCATAAAATTTAAATACACTCAAACCTGTTTTTGTGCGTTTTTTTTTTTTGTACGGTATGTGAAAATTTCAATCAAATTGGAACATAATTGATTATCTGGCTACCGAGACATATACAAGCGTCTAGTGATACAACAGTCGTCGCAAAAACTGATCACTGACTACATGGTAACTGAAAAAAATTCAACTCTAAACGATAGTGCGAGGTAGTATCTTCAAGTGACGAAAGCGATTTTGAACCAAGTTCGCGTATTGTCAGACTACGAAGGATAATGGTTATACGTTTTGAAAAGTTTTGTATGTGTAAAATAAGTACATATGTAAATAAAATATTCAAAAATGTTCGCATGTGTATTTTCTAAATCAGATTCCAAAAGGTTTGGCGAGATTACAAGTAGCTGACAAGCCTCGTGTCTTGATTTCGTTTAAAAAAGCAATTCCTAGTTATTTAGTAAGGTTTTTAGTTATTTTCTTTCTGAGACTTTTTTTTATGCGGTCCCTATCCACCGCATAAAAAAATATTTTTTAATTGTGTTGCGAAAACTATTTTTTATAGCTACCCCTAAAGTTTTGTGCAAATTTTTTTTATGCGATTTTTTATGCGGTCCCTATCCACTTCACAAAAACAGGTTTGAGTGTATAAGCTTATCAGCAACTTACCTTTACAATAAAAGTTAATGACGAAGTAATATTTTGTTAACGAGTTTTTCTGTGCGTTATAAATCGTTAATTATAATTCATGTTTTTCTATACAGTGCAGGGGGGAGCAGGAGGTGGCTTTGGTATGTGAAGAATATTTTTTTAATATATATTATTGTATGTTTTTAATATATAAAATTTTATGTGTGTAATATATATAATTCTATGTTTTTAATATATATATATATATATATATATATATATATATATATATATATATATATATATATATATATATATATATATATATATATATATATATATATATATATATATATATATATATATATATATATATATATATATATATATATATATATATATATATATATATATATATATATAATTCTATATTTTTAATATATATTATTGTATGTATATATTATTGCATGTTTTTTAAGATATATTATTATGAATATGCATTCTGAGGTTTTAAAGTTGAAATATAAATACAAATGCATTTCAAATGTAGGCATATAATTTTTAATGTTTTTGTCTTTTTAACTATACACAATAGATTTTCCTTACTTTTTTTTCCCTGGAATTATATTTAAAAAAGTTTTTTTATAGAGTAAGTTATTGCTTGTAGAAATAGAGTGTTTTTTTCCACATGTACTTTACGTATATAACAATTTGAAATGCTACTACGTAAAATGATTACTACAGCTCATATTTATTTTTTCAGATTTTTTTACACAAAAGAAAATCAAAAATTTCTAATTATAGCTGTAAAATTTATAATGGTTACTGCAATAGGTTTTTACTGAATACCGTGGTTACTGAAATATGCTTTTACTGAATACAGTTAATACTGAAATATGTAAAGAAATTAAATTACTTTTTAAATGTAAGTTTTTAATTTTTTAATCGGGGTTATTTCTTTGACTCAGGGCCATACGAGACGAGCCCAAGTCCAAATTTGGCACCAAAAAAAAATTATTGCAGATTTTTCTAAAATTTTGCCTTACGTATATAACATTTAGAAATGTTATTATGTAAAATGCTAACTACAGCTCATATTTACTTTTTCTGATTATTTACACAAAAAATATCAAACATTTTTAATTGCAACTGTGCAGTTTACAGTGGTTATTGAAATAAGTTTTTACTGAATACAGTGATTACTGAAATATGTAAATAAATTAAATTATTCTTTAAATGTTTTTTTTTTAATTTTAATAGAGATTATTTCTGTAGTTCATGGCAAGACGAACCGAAGTCGAAATTTATAATTTTTTGTTTGATTGTAGTTTATTTCTTAAAAGTTCGTATTCTATCGCACTTTATAACATTTAGAAATGTTATTATGTTAAATGATTACTACAGTTCATATTCACTTTTTCAGATTTTTTGACACAAATAAAATTTAAAAAAATTCTAAAAACAGCTGTGCAGTTTACAAAGGTTACTGAAATGTGTTTTTACTGAATACAGTGGTTACTGAAATATACAAATAAATTCAATTACTTTTTAAATGTTTTAAAAAAACATTTAAAAAATACTTTACTTTAATACTACTATAGTAAATTTATAGTACATTTAAAAGTACTAGTACTTTACTATACTTTAATTTTAATCGAAATTATTTCTGTACCTAGGGCAAAATGAGTCAAAATTCACTCAATTTTTTTTCTTCTGAGGTACAGATTTAATCACCTTAATCGAGTTTCAAAAGTTTGGAAGCATTTGTGCAACGCATAAAAAATATATATTGCATGCATGATTTTAAGAATATAAATTTATATTTAATACGCATGGCAATTGTGTATATGTTTGACTAAAATTATTCATGTGCAATAATTGCAATTCATTAATTTATTTTATGATTCCAGGTGGCGCAGGCGCTGGAATGCAAGGGCAACAAAGTAAATATGCTTTGTTTATTTTAAAATATTTTAGTCTTCCTTACCATTGTCTGTAGATTACTGTTATAAGGTAGATCACACATTTTTCACTCACTTAGACCTGCATTCACTTAAACATATATTTCTTTCATTATCAAACAGGCGATTCTTTCTCTTCAGTTGTACATTACATATTCTACTCCAAGTTAAAAGTCGAGTGCCACAGGTTTCTGTCTTAGGTCCACTTTTATTTATTATTTTTATTGATGATATAAGACGGAAGGTCAGGGGAAAGGTTAGCATAAAAATAACGGGGCCGGTGAATTCTGAGGAACAAACAAGATATGCCACAATTGCAAGGTGATTTCACAAAAATATTGAAATGTGCTATTAAATGAGGTATGTCTTGTAATATCAGTTTAATGTCAAGGTTTGCACATAGGTATCAAAAATAGAAAGGCTGCCTAGTTTTACAGGGGGCAAAAATCCAAAATAGTTTACCCATTTAAAAATCCACATTTATTAATGCCCCCCAGATCACTGACTATAAATAAGGATTTTAAAAAGGGTCCTCATGCATAGTGGCTAACAAGAAAACTAGCTAATAGAATGTACATAGAATGTTGTTGTACTAGAATGTTCTTGTAATAGAATGTTCTTGTAATAGAATGTTCTTGTAATAGAATGTTCTTGTAATAGAATGTTCTTGTAATAGAATGTTCTTGTAATAGAATGTTCTTGTAATTGAATGTTCTTGTAATAGAATGTTCTTGTAATAGAATGTTGTCGTAATAGAATGTTCTTGTAATATAATGTTCTTGTAATAGAATGTTCTTGTAATAGAATGTTCTTGTAATAGAATGTTCTTGTAATAGAATGTTCTTGTAATAGAATGTTGTTGTTTCATCAAAATCTAAAGATAAAATCTTGCATTGTATAGAGGTTAGGCAATGCCTATTCTTGAGTATGTTGTACAGTTTTACTCACAATATCTCAAAAAAGACATTGATTTGTTAGCGAAAATTCAGCACACGGCTACTAAAATGGTTCAAGTGTTTTCAGGCATGAATTATAAAGATAGATTAAGATATTTGAATATGTATACTCTGGAGGAGAGAAGGGTTAGGGGACATGTGATTCAACTGTTCAAATTTATTAAACAAGGGGATGTGGAGGGTTTACATTTTAATATGAGTGACAGAACGAGAGGACATGGGTTTAAATTAAACACATCCAATTTTAATCGAGAAGAGAGAAAACACTATTTCAATAATAGTGTAATAGACAAATGGAACAACTTGCCAGTGAATATTGTTAATTGTACAGGAGTAACGGATTTTAAGAAGGAATTAGATATTCATTTTGAGAAAGTAGCTGGACCAAACATGTTGGGCCTTGAGCCTATTGTTGGTCGTCAATGTTTGTAGTTGTATAAGCCTAGTAGAATATATTACTGACTTTTTAGTTACTTTTTCTCAGGAAAATTACATTTTGCTATTATTAAGTGAGCTACATTAATATTATATAATTTAGCACTTTTGCTTTTAACTGTGTTGTTATATATATTATTTTTTTTACAGTGCAGGGAGGAGCTGGTGGATTTGGTAAGTTGTGTAACATCAGTATTGTTAATTAATATTCAAAATAGTAGTTATATATATGTAGGAATTTCCCATGCATGTTTACTTGGATTTCCAATTGTAATTCAAAAATTTGATGTCGTTATGAATATTGGAATAATAATCGTATAATTTATAAAGGTGCATGTGTTATATTTATAATTTTAAGAATGTAAACTTATATTTAATACGTATTGCGATTTTGCATATTTTATTACTAAAATGATTCAAGTTTAAGTTATAAGTATATAATTTGTTTCATTTTGTAATCACAGGTGGCGCTGGTGCTGGAATGCAAGGGCAGCAAAGTAACTACGCTTTGAATGTTGCATTTATAACATTTAAATATACCTTTCATAATTTATAGATTACTATTATAAGGAAGATCACACATTTTCATTCACCTTATATTTCTTTCAATATAAACAAAAGTGAATATTTATTTAGTTGTATATTATATACCCTACTTAACGCTTAGTAGAATACATTATTGACGTTTTCATTGTTAAATCTCAGGAAAATGGAATGATTTATTTAATTTGCAGTTAACAGCATGTTTATTTCGATACTATTTAGCAATCTGTATATTGCATATTCTACTCCAAGTTAAAAGTGGAGTGCCACAGGGCTCTGTTTCAGGTCCATTTTTATTTATTATTTTTATTGATGATATTAGTTGGAAGATCAGTCATTATCATTAATATGATAATGACTGATCTTCCAAATAATATGATATACATTAATATGATCATCATTAATTTGATATATTTTATCACTTTTGTTTTTAACTGTACTGTAAATATATCTTAACTTTTGCAGTGCAAGGTGGTGCTGGTGGATTTGGTACGTTGATTAACGTCAGTACTACAATTTCAATTAGTTTTTTAAATAGTAGTTTTATAATTGAATCGTTAAATTTAAAATTGATTTTGATGTTTTGATGAATTTGAGTAACTAAAGCGTCGTTTTATGATATACAGAGTCAATTTTCGCCTGTAGATTCTGAAAAAAAAACGCCATGTCCTCTTTTTACATTTGGTTCTTGAGAACGCCAACAAGTGGCAGCTGGGTTTCCTGTTGAGTTTACTGAGCTATAATAATATAATTATAAGCCCTGGAGTGCCCACCACTCTACTTTTTTTTAAGTGAAGGTAGAAGGTCTTTTCACATAGGTTTGCATAGATTTAAAAACGCATTTATGGCTTTCAAAAATACATTAAATGTTACACATTTTATGTTTTTTCATACTTACTTTCAAGAAAAATGAGACAAACAACACCGAAAAAACTGGTTTTAAACATTTCTGTGACGTCAGATGACCCTTCCGCATAACCAAAGACGAATGTTTTCACAATTTTTCCTTTCTTCCTAATTGTATGCATCCACCCAACACTCTAAAGTCCTCACTCCAGTAGTTATATTATGTTCTAGCTCAGTTGTTGAGTTACCATTATCAGAAATCTTTTATAGTCATCAATTTTTATTTGTACGAAAACTGAATCGTATTTTAGTTGTTTGTGTGTCATTATTGCGAAATAACTAAACGGGGAAGTTTCACGCCGAGAAGAAGAAGACCGCTGTTCCAACGGAACATGGAGAAAGCTCCGCGACGCCGAAGAAGTTCCGTAGGGTTAGCACGGAGCTTTAGCTCCCGTACTATAAAGTATTATTAACTGTACTATAAAGTACTATTTAAGTATTTTTGTGCAGAAATAAAAGTATTTTTCCGTATTTTGTTGTAAATCTATTTATATACAAATATAATATAAATATTTCTGAACTTAAATTTATTCATATATGGAATAAAAATATTACTTATTCGGAAAAAACAAGTATAGGGGATGGGCGTATTTGTAAACAAACCGGCTTCTCGGAAAAGCTGAAGGCAGAAACGTCGTTCGCGGGTCAGCGTTTAACATGGGTTTAGCATGTTTGTTCGCGATCGACCAATGCGTTATTCGTTAATACTTCATTTAAGGATTACCTGAAACTAATCATACTGATTAAAATTATAACTTAAAAATAAAGTTATATATTTATTACTGTTTTTGTTTATTTTAAGGACATTTTAGTTATTTCTTGGGGTTTTCTGCTTATTTTAAATGTTAAGAAATATGTGTATACAAGTTCAACGAAATTTTTTTAAATCAAAATTACTTAGTTTTAATTGTATATTTATACAATTAAAGTGTTTATACAATTAAAAAATAAATATTATCTGTTTTATTCGGCGTAAAATTCAAATTAAAAAAATACTTATATGTTAATAATATCCACATATTTAAATATAAATTAACAAATATTTTTCATTGTTTTGTTTTCTCTAAGAATGATTAAAACATTACCATAATTAGTATTTATATTAAAATATCAGGCAGATAATTGTAATTAATAATTTCTTTTAAAAACATCAAATTATTAAATGCATATATATTATAAAAGATCGTCATGGGAATTGTATTACAGCGGTTCAAGGGATGTTTGTGCACAAACGAAAATTATTTTGCTTCATAATTGAAGGTGAAGCAAAAACAATCACCATACAAATTTCAAGGCGCGAACTTGAAGGTTTTATGCAGCAAAACTCCAGTTTTAAATGCTATTAAAATCTAAAAATAACTGCATTTAATGAAGATTTTTGTTAAAAATTCCTTATACAACATGAAATAAAGCCTTTAAAACACCTTTTATTATAAAGTATTGAAATTATTAAAGGGAAATGCAGAATTTTTAAAGATTTAATTCATGAAAAAATTAAAAACTATAAAAAAAAGTGCAGTTTTTTCAAATTCCTTTATAAAACCTTCAATTTCACAAATTAATTATGTTTTATGCTAGTTTTATTTGCCGGGTAACAACATAAATATATATAGTTCTTTTATAGATGATTTGACAAATTTGTTTAAGAAAATCAGCATAAAGCCTTCATCAAAGTTGGAAAATTGAAGGTTTTTTGTAGGTTTTATAAAGGAATTCGGAACAAAAATCTTCAAAGCTACATTTTTTAAAGATTAGCCTGTTTAAAACCTTTAATTTCACAACTTCGATGAATTTTTATGCTAATTTTTGTTTTTGCTGTATTTTATTTTAAATACAGGAATTTTCTAACTTTGCATGTCATTTTTTTTTATTAGTTTCATGAAGACGCCAAATTTCAAAAAAATTGGGAGAAATTACTATATTATAAAGTGTCAAACATGCATTTTTCAAAACTAAATCCAAGCAATATATAGCCGTCTTAAAATAATACACGGATAATGTTGCGAACCTCAATATTATCAATTTACTCAAATGTAATGTACAATTAAAATAAAAAATATCAATCTAAAAACATCCTAATGTAGACTAAAATTTTTCGAATAAATCTTCTAATTTTTTCTTTTTCCACTGAAATTTTGCACCCTCCTTAGTCCATCACTCCATGAGACAACTTATTGTGTCATTTGGGCCTACTTTTACAAGAAAACATATTTGCAGAATCGAAGTCATTTTTTAATACTTTTTAATGTGTAATATGTGTAATATTTTTTGTGCTTAAAGTTTTTATGCATATATTTATTGGATTAGTATACAAGCAATTCAATATAAGTAATACGATTTATATATTTATACTATTAAATAATGATTTACAACTTCAGAAATCCAACAAAGTCGCCGATGGATTTCAAAAAATGTTTAAATATAGTTGTAACAACATTATTGTTAGGTTCAATTATTTGTGTTTAATGAACCTATGATGGCATCTCATAAACAAAACTTGACACAAAAACTTATAATTTATTGCTACAAATATAAAATAATAGTGCACAATTAATGTATCATTAGTTTACGTTTCATTATCGTCTATTTTCAGTATTTTTTTTGTTCGAATATAAAAAATAAAATTATTGGAAATTTTTGTTTTTATAATTCTTATGTTACTAAAACTATAATTGGACTTGTATTTGTGCCTAATCGTGTGCTTTTATTTTGAGTTTAAAACAAAATACCGCCTTTTAACGCGACGCAAGCATAGCGAAAGGCAACGGAATTCTGTTTGTTTTGCCTTTAGATTTTCCTCGTTGCTCTGCGCGGCAGCCTGTGACGTTGCAGTGCCCATCACCTATTATAAACAAACTTTCCCATAATTGCACGCGTAGCGACTAAACAAACAAAAGCAAAGTTGTCTGCTGTAGGGAAAAAATCGAAACTACTAGTAAGTTATCATGTTAATACGTCACGTGAAACTCTCCTATTATAATTATTCAAAATTATTATCAAAGCTGTTTCCGAGCCACAGCCCAGTAGCGCCATCTGGTGTCTCATATGAGACTTTGCTAGCTTGTGGTTATTCTTAAGAAAGTAGAATTTTAAATCCTGCCTCAGGGCTTCATTAAACGTATTTCACAGACACTATAATTAAACGTTTTACTAAAAACGAACTATTGAAGAAGGCATTTCTTTTCCTCATCTGAAAATTTTAATAAATTAGACATGATCCCTTTTTACATTTAGTGATTCAATTGTAGAAATTTCCCATACATGATTGTTTATTTTTCCAACTGTATTTTCAATAAATTGCTATTGCTATGAACAATGGAATTATATTTTTATATTTCATATATTTTATTAATGAAAATTCTTAAAATATATTAAATATTGTGAAACTCTGTAGAATATTCATGTAATATTCATGCAAAGTTAGTAGTAGCAATGTATCAACTCATTTTAAAATTTAGGTGTGTAGTTTCTTTTTTTTTGTAAGATATTAGCTAAATATCATATAATTTTATTAATTTACTTTTTCCAGGAATTATATTTAGAAACTTATATATTCAATCTAATAGCTTGTAAAAATAGTATATTTTTTTTATATAAATGCAATTTACGTATATAACATTAATCAAAGTTAGTAGTATAATAATTCTACAGCTCATATTTATTTTTCACATAAAAATTATTTAAATTTAATTAATTGCAGATGTAGGCTTTACAGTGGCGACTGGAATATATATTAAATCATTTGTTAAATTTAATATACTTTTATAAGTTGTTTTTAATCACGTCAATTGAACATGCTTCAGTTTGGAAACAGTTGTTTAACGCATAAAAGTATATATTATGTTTAGTTTACAGAATATAAATTTATTCTTAATATATATAATGCAAATATCTATATTTTTTACTTAAATGATACAAGTTTAAAATGTTTTCTTTTGTAACTGCAGGTGGTGGAGGAGCTGGAATGCAAGGCCAACAAAGTAACTAAGTTTTTAACATAAGTTTTCTTTTACAACGTTTAAAATACCTAATTTGTATATTACTATTATAAAAAAGATCGCACATTTTATTCTCAATTAGACTTATATTCACCTAGACCAGTGGGCGGCAAACCGCGGCTCGCGAGCCACATGCGGCTCTTTGGCCTTTTGAGTGTGGCTCTTCCACAAATTACCACTTTCGGGGGACGGGCGCGTTGAAACTTCGTGGCAAAAATGAAAAACAACAACATAAAACTTGACTACCCAAACTTTCCAAGTAGATGCAAGGCAATTGTTCACATTAGTGTTTGTCAGTTATTGTTATGATTGAGAAGGGTATGTTAAGATAGTTTGGACATATAGAGAGGATGAACGAAAGGAGATAGACGAAATACAAGACGAGTGTGGATGGAAGAGTTGGAAGGGGTTGATCTCAGCGAACGCACCTCAATCAGATTGAGGACGATTTCAGCAAAGGTCGGCTTAGGTGCACCCTAATTAAGTTAATAACAATGTATCTATTTATATAGTTTAAGTTTAAAAAATGTGGCTCCCAAAAGAAATTTCAATCGTTGTTCTGTTGATGTTTGTCTCCCCAAAGAAATTTCAATCGTTGTTCTGTTGATATTTGGCTCCCAAAAGAAATTTCAATCGTTGTTCTGTTGATATTTGGCTCCCAAAAGAAATTTCAATCGTTGTTCTGTTGATGTTTGTCTCCCCAAAGAAATTTCAATCGTTGTTCTGTTGATATTTGGCTCCCAAAAGAAATTTCAATCGTTGTTCTGTTGATATTTGGCTCCCAAAAGAAATTTCAATCGTTTTTCAGTTGATGTTTGGCTCCCAAAAGAAATTTCAATCGTTGTTCTGTTGATATTTGGCTCCCAAAAGAAATTTCAATCGTTATTCTGTTGATGTTTGGCTTTGTTGACTAATAAGTTTGCGAACACTGCTTTTTCATTATAAACAAAATAAAAAAAAAATCAGTTCTATATTATATAATCTACTTCACGCATTGTAGAATATATTACTGACTATTTCATTGTTTATTCCCAGGAAAATTAAATGGTTTATTTGATATGCAATTAAAAAAAATCCATTCTGTTAATAGTATTTAGGAACCTACGTTAATGTTATTGAATTTATAAATTTTGCTTTTAATTGTATTGTTAATATATCTTATATTTATACAGTGCAAGGAGGAGCTGGTGGATTCGGTAAGTAATGTAAAATATGTACCGTTTAAATTAGTTTTCAAAATAGTAGTTTTATAACTGTAGGAATTTACCATTTATGATTATTTATATTTCCAAATGTATATTCATAATTTGATATCGTGACGAATATTGGAATGTTATTTCTAAATTCCATATTTTAATAGGTATTTCTTTAAAATATATAAAAATTGTAAAATTTCATACATTAATACGCATGTTAATCCAAAATAAAGAATAATTGGATGTATCTGCATATTCGCATTTAAAATAAGTATTATTCTTAATATTTTGTTTCAAATAGTGATGAAAAGAATAATTTTAAAACTTATGTTCGACTTTTAAAAGTAGCTTCTTTTTGAAACACGTCACATATATTACTGCGGTTTTAAAAATAGGTACTTAATAATAAGTAAAAGGTACTCGTTTTTTATTACATTCGATGCTTATCATAGCTCCGAATATAAAAGTTTCATTTTCGAAAAAAGGTTGTACTCGAAAATGAGTACAATGAGTAAAAATGAATAAAAAAGAGTATTTACACTATTAAAAATTTGGTAGGACCTTGCACCAAAATTTGGTACTAGTTTAGCTGCAACCAACGTCTGGTGCTCATTTTTACCATTTTATGGTGCTACCATGGATACCATTTAATGGTGAAACGTTGAACCAAAATTCAGGTTTTTGTTAATCCATTTTATGGTGAAACTAAGCACCAAGATTCGGTATTTTCTCTACACCATTTTGGTGAAACGTTGAACCAAAATTCGGGTTTTTGTTAATCCATTTTATGGTGAAACGTTGAACCAAAATTCGGGTTTTTGTTAATCCATTTTATGGTGAAACTAAGCACCAAAGTTTGGTTGCAGCTAAATGGGTACCAGATTTTGGTGAAACGTTGCACCATAATTCGTATTTTCGTTACCTCCTTTAAAAATTTTATTAGATCAAATTTTCTTATAATTTAGAACTATATTTACAATTCTGTATATTTCAACAATTTCACAAAATAATTTGAAATTACTGTGCAATTATTTAAATAGTATATTAAAAGGAAATCTTTCCATTATTAAGGAATACATTGTTTACTTATATGTTTTTTCAAATTTAATGTCACATAAACCTCAATAAATTGTGCTAATTTAATTAGTATATATATTCAAAATTAAATAAAAACTTTACATTATAGATGGAAATAATAGTAAATCATTTTTATTTATTACTAATATAATTTATTTTATTTTTATTTCCAATTACAGAAAAAAAAACATGTACAGTACATAATATATTTCATAGAGAAAACAATATAGTTAATTGTATTCAGTTTCTGGTTTGCCAAACTTGGATTTAAAATCCAGTGGAATAGCAAATTTTTCTCCCGTACAACCCTTATGACTTAAAGTTATACAATAAAGAAGAAAAAAATTGAAACTATAATATTTTATAAATATATTTTTTATACAATTTATTTTAATATTACTAGGCCTATCTGTACAAACATTTAAGATTGAAATTACTTTAATACCCAATCGAGCATATTATTGGGGAAAGAATAGAAGCTAAGTTCGCCCTTCAATTTCAGTAAGCAATTGTTTTTCCTAGCTTTTTCAACAGTTTTTATAAATATTTTCATTATAAAAACTGTTCAGATAGCCAGACAACTTATAACCGTAAAATCTAAACTTCTAGAAATCAATCCTAAATTAAATGCAATCTAAGACAAATAAACAAATAATAATACTGTATATCAGGATATTGGATAGTATATCAGGATAGTATATATAGTACTTACTTTTTTAAAAGAAATTTTTTAAAAAAATTCTTTAACATTTACACAATATATTGATGGAATGTATTTCAAGAGCACCAGTATCCTATCTCCGGCTTGAACCAACACCACCGTAACTGACTCAAGGCCTGAGCGCGCTTAGGATGAGTCATCGCAAGCAGACCGGTATCGAAGAAGCGAATGGCACTTAGCGAGATAATTTACGGACGTTTTTCAAAGTTCGAGCATATTTTACTTTCTTGCACATTTCGCCTAGTGTATAACGGTGAAAGGTCAATGTCTATTTTTAGAATTCAGTACCTATTTAATAAACCAAAATTATTTATTTAATTTGTTTTATCAATGTTCATGAACTGAGTAACAATGCAAATCAATTTAATTCTCGAGTGAATGGACTGTTTATTAGCTCATAAACATGTCCTCTTTTTGGTCAAAATAATATAAAAAAACGATATTTTTTATTACATAAGTTCACTAATTTAAGTAAATAAAAAACAATTTTTATTTCTCAGTTCAAACTTTTGTTATGAACTTTATATTCGCTTGCTAGTTCAAAATGAACCTTCAAAAGACATGTGCAAGTAAAGAATACTTTTTTTTAATAAATTTATACATTTTATAGAAGTTTACTTGGTATAATATCAATAAAATTATCTGAGATAAGTGTCTGAATGGGCTGTTTACTTAAAATATAATAAACAAGTCTGTTTTTGGTAGAATGAATAAACTGGATTTTTTTGCATTAATTTCTTATTTATTTAAATAATTTTACGAACATTTTATTGCTCAATTCAAACTTTTATTGTGAACTTTACATTCGCCTGCTTTTAATTAAAAATGAGCTTTCAAAAACATGCGCAAATGAAAAATACTTTATAAATTTATACATTTTATAAAAGTTAACTTGGTACAATATCAATCAAAATTATCTGAAATAATTAAGTGGCTGAATGAGCTTTTTACTTAAATTATGAGCAGATCACTTTCAGCTAGAATTGAATAAACTGGAACTTTTTGTATTAATTTTTTATTTAAATAATTTTACTTACATTTTTATTACTCAATTCAAACTTTTATTGTGAACTTTACAATTCCTTGCTTTTAGTTAACAACGAGCCTTCAATAAACATGTGCAAATGAAAAATACTTTATAAATTTTATAAAAGTTTACTTGGTACAATATCAATTAAAATTATCTGAAGGGGCTTTTTACTTAAATTATAATAAACAAGTCACTTTTTGGTAGAATTGAATAAACTGGATCTTTTATATAAATTTTTTATTTGTTTAAATAATTTTACTTGAGTTTTATTACTCAATTCAAACTTTTATTGTGAACTTTACATTTGCTTGCTTTTAGTTACCTTCAAAACACATGTGCAAAGACATTTTTTTTTATAAATTTATACATTTTATAAAAGTTTTCTTGGTACAATATAAATCATATGAAATAAGTGGCTGAATGGGCTGTTTACTTAAATTATAAACAAGTCACTTTTTGGGAGAATTGAATGAACTGGATGATCTTGCCCTAATTTTTAATTATATTTTATTAATTAATTAAAAAAAATTAAAGATATCAAAATAATTTTTTAACCTTTCACACTTATTAAAGAAATCAATAACATTGATCGTTATGGCTTAGCACTGAGGTCAAAATGACGTATTTGTCGTGAAGTCAATCAACTGCTTAAAAATGACCACATTAAGACTGAAAACATAAAAAATATGCAATTAATCAATATAAAAAAAGAAAACATATGTAATTAATCACGAATATGGCAAAAAAGGTGCATGTGAGTGTACTGATTCTAATATTTGATAAAGCGGGTCGGTTCCTGTAGTTAAGTGCTATAACAGGCCAACCCGAGACAAGAGCAAAATAAATTCTAGCTCAAGCCTTTTTCTGTATGTGTAAAGATGGTAGAGAGCCATATGAAATGCAAATAAAAGAAAAATACTTTTACAAGATCTAATAAGATGACACATTGAACAGCAAGTAAAAAATTTACAGGTAGACAGTTCGTCTTCCATGCGGAAATATGCAGGTGGATACACGATGCGGGACAGATAAATTGTACAGGATGACACGTTGAACAGCAAGTAAATAATGTACAGGTGGACAGTTCGTCTTCCATGAGGAAATATGCAGGTGAATACACGATGGGGAACAGATAAATTGTAAAGGATGGCACGTTGAACAGCAAGTAAATAATGTACAGGTGGACAGTTCGTCTTCCATGAGGAAATATGCAGGTGGATACACGATGAGGAACAGATAAATTGTACAGGATGGATTTGGGTACATTTCCAGCTGCCTATAAATAAAATAACTATTTACTTTTTTAGAGTTTCCAGTTTACGCTTTTTAGAAGCAGTTTTACTAGTTTTTCTAATATCATTCTTTAACGTTACAATAATTTTTCAAAAGGATATTTGTTGTCACCCATGCAATTTTTCTGACAATAAATTCAGCTATATGTCCCGCAGCACACACATCAACATCATTAAAAATTTCAAAATTTGTATTCTTGCGCATAATTAGTTCTGTCATATAAATCCTTTGTTGGGACATCTTTAAAAATTTATTTTCATTTTCAGTTGATAGAAGTTTTTGAGCAACTATATAGCCCAAGCTAACAATCCTTATTACATCGGCATTTGGGAATTGCAAACCACCTCTGTTGATGCTTTCCGTATATCTGTAGCAATCCTCAACAGCTAGCTCTTTGTCTGTAACAAGCTGCTCATGGCAAGATTCACATTTTAAGTTCTTAGAAATTGTATAAACACAATAGCCTGCCATATAAACCAAAATAGGCAGACTGGCATCGATTTCTTCGAAATCAGAATCAACGATAGATACTTGTATAGCTTCATCATTGCATGTTGAGGTTGAAGCTTGTGATGCCATTTCAACATCAAACTGATCAATAGGAATTTTTCCATAAGTTGAAGATTTCAATGTCAGCGGCAAGTAATCTTGAAGTCGCAGCTTTGACTCTGATTTAAAAATCTGACGAACAGACACATTGTATTGTGATCCAGCTAGCATTCTATATTTTCCAAATCTTTCCTCAAGTGCATCGGTCTGCTATTTTCCCGTCAAAAAGTACTTCATTTTCAGTGTTTCGAAACAATACGTTGACATATCTAACAATGCACAACATGTGTTGGTCAATGCTGTGTGTGTTTCATTGGTTAAAACACCTGTGGAACACTTGGATTGCTTCCAGATGTCTAACCAAGAAATAAATTTTCTCAAAAATATACGTCTTGCATCATTTTCAGCTATTGTTAAGGGGTGCATATATATATTATTCAAACTACGTCCCTTATCTGGAGTCTTCACATTTACAATCCACCACCATTGCAGAATAGTCTCAATATAAGACGCAGTAGATTTAAAATGGTCTAAAGCATGCTTATTACCCAACTCTAACAGTGCTTTTATGACAAATTCATTAAAAACCTGCAATGCTAATTTGACATTTTGTCGCTCTAAGTTGGATGGATTTAAGGCTTTATATGTTAAACCATAACCAAATTTAACTATGGCAACATGCTCCAACTCATGCAATTTTCGCAAAGTCGAAAATGATGCTGTGTCTAATGTATTTACAACAGCGACCGTGTCCACAACTGCACTTGCTCCTTGATAAATGTTATAGTAAAAGATGAATCCAACCTATCGAGGATGTTTTCTAGCAGTGGAAGCAAGTTTTGTGTGATATGGTTGGTTGTATTTGTCTGCAGGTTTTCTAAAATCGAAGACAATTCTTTTAAACAGTTTATACTGTTTGGAAAGTTGATGTTGTTCCATGTGCTCAGTTTCCAAAAAGACTTTCAGCTCCAGAGTTTCGAGAACAACAACCGAGACATCAATCACAGGCGCATCACAATTGTGAAGGTGAGCAAAGATGATTTTGTGGGGTTGTTCTATTACAGTCCAATTATCAGGGACTTGAAAGTTGTTCAAGCAGTCTTGAAACTCAGGATAAGATGAGAATTTGGTCTTTTGGTCATCAGTCTCTTTGGCTTCTTTACTAAGTTTAATTGCTTGCTGCAATTGCTCATTCTCCATCCGAATTTTCTTTTCGTCTGGTGATTCTCTGTCTAGTTCTGCTATTGACAAATACGTTGGACATCCAGGAAACAAAGAAGGCACTGCATCCTTCTTCAAACGAGGATAACGTAGAGATGCAGTAATTTTCTCGCCAGTCTTGCTGTCATAAATCCAGGTCTCTTTTTCAATATCGTCTACTTTGAAGTGTACTTCACAAACCTTTAAAAAATTAAATTAAAGCTTGTTACTAATAAGAAAATATAATAGAAATAAAATACATATTTAGGACTTTTAATGATGCAGTTTTCAAAATTGCGATGCCCTTGTCGACTATTTCTTGGTATTCTTTTAACAAAAAAAAAATTAATGGGCCAATTTTCCAGATCAAATATTTGTTTATATTCACCTTCGGATGAAATATTTGAGTTTAATGAACATGGAACCTTTTTATAAATTTAACCCGCACGTCAGCTCCAATGAATTTTCAATACAGAGGTTGTTGCAATTCTATCTCATTTACAATAAATTGTTCTGTATATCAATGGAGACTGTTCTTTAATGACCAGGGCCTATTCTAAACATGCAATTAAGAATTATAGAATTGAAGTTTTTATTTTGCTCTAAATTTGATAGACCCGAAGAAAGATTTTCGAAAAAATATGTTTATTAAAAGCTTTAACTCACTTCTGTTTATTGAATCTATACCGATACCAAATATAAACCATACATTTCTGTACCAATAAGAGCATTAATAAATATTACCTTATCTCCCAAACTTATTGCTGCAAAAAATAAATAATTACAATATTTTATGTGGAATGATTCCTAGATTAGTAATGCATGAAAATAAGGACGAACTTTTCACACTATATTGAAGTAAATATGCATGAAATAGATTCAAATTTCAAGAACCATTTTTAATTCTTTGTTATTTATAAATAATTACAAGAATACAACTTACCCTAGAAGACTTGGAAGGTATGAAATCCTTTCTAGGTATAGCTCTTATCCACTTTTTTCGCGTCTCAACATTATCAGGAAATTTAAAAATACTCACACGTTCTAAAACGCTGTCATAATTCCCTTTGCAATTGGGAACGCAGCACCGAGAAGGCATTTTATGTAACTGACGCTCCTAAAACTGCAAAATAATTCAAATATATATATATAAAATGAACTTCTCGCGATTCGAAAACAACCTTGTTTACATTTGTAACGAACAGATTCAGCGGTGAATCGAACGGCGCTGGGTCTTCGTCTGATGACTCATAGCTTTCTGATCGGCATCGTGCGCAGGCCTTGAGTCAGTTACGGTGGTGTTGCTTGAACACGTTTGGGCACACAATTTTGAACAAGCACACTGTTGGCCAGATATTATGAAACTGCATATGCAGATCGATGCACATTTTATCCTACAATCTTCATGTTTGGAGAATTCACACACAATGACAGAGGGGTGGAGCAGGAATCAACTGCGTCACAAATTTGGTGGAATCAGTAGAGCAAAAACAAATTCAGACAAAGCCTTCAAAACATGTTTCTTGCAGACATGTTCATGCAGATTGCAGAGCCTTCTTGTCACTACGTTAATGCAAGTTCCATAAATGTGTTCAACGTTGACACTCAACATACAAAAATGTTGCATCTTGGATAAGTATTCCGCCGTAAGAGAATACCAATTCAGGACATCAAGTAGTAGCTGCCAGTTTTCCCACAGGATTCAAGTTGTTGTAGAGTGCGTCTCTTACAAATAGGTCAACTGAGGCAACTTTTTATTACAAACGTTACTCAGACACCTTTACGTTAGAGACACGCAATATCAGTTCAATCATGATCTTTAAAATAGTAAAAAAGTAAATTGCAATTAATAGACTTTAGTAACAATGACATAGAAAAGAGCTACATTATTAACTTATATTACAAAAATTTTAGTGTGAGAGTAACATCTAACTTTGTTTTAACCTTTAAAAGGTGGGTGTTTGGTTTTAACATGGGATTCTGGTTGAAATAACAAACACCCATCCTGTAAACGTTAAAAGACAAATTATTGGCTAACGTTTTATTAGGCTTTACGGCAACTCTTTATAAACGAAACACAATTAAGTGTTTTTCAGTGATTTATTAATTTATGAAATAGCCAATTCTTTTTACCTGATTTTGAATCATTAATAATAGTATAAAATGTTGTAAAAATAAATATTTAAACATTAAGTTGTATTTAGCAAATACATAAAGGTAAAGAATATATACATATGCAAAAAAAAGGCAACTATTTGGGTAACCATAGAATAGATTGAGGAACAGATGTAGTATAGGACATTTGGTGCGTTTTTGTTTTTGGCGACGAAAAATTGCCGTTAAACAGCGCTATGACGTCATAGGGGTGCCAGATTGAAAGTCGCCACAAGAATCGGAATATACCAACTATGTCATGTGGGGTTGCCATACTATAAATTTATCGCCCCTATAAAACACGCCAAATAAAACCTTGCGCGCCAAATGTCCCATACTACATCTGTACCTAGATTGATTGTGCAAATGCATTAAACATTTACAATAAAAATTTTATTGGTTTGTTGCACTAACATCCCACTAGACTTCAAAATTAGCTATTGGCGATGGTTTGAAAACTATCTCAAAAGGAAAAATCAGGGACACTTCTCTATAATTTGTAACCATGGTCAGATAACACCACAAAGACAACTTCCGAGCTGGCATTTCAGTCTCCAAGTTTTCATACCATAGCCAACATAAGCACACTCACACTTGTACCATGATAAATTTAACGTACAACTGCCCCAGAGGATGTTCGGCAAAAACAAAAAATAAACATACAACCATTTTGATTATGGGCTCGGAATTCTTTCAACAAGAATAATGTATTTTGTAATAGATATTTGACAATACAATTATTTTACAAACTGAAAATTAGTATTGTCACTTATGAAGGTTAAAATGTACTGTACGGTCCCTCAGCTTTTAACAGTTACCATTTTCGACAACCCTTCAGGGGGAAATGGAGTTCTTATGTTGGAAACAAAACCGGTTTTTGTGCCAAGAACGTGGTAGCGTTGCGAATATAGCTTTTGGTCAATTCTTAGAACACGGTGCCCCTCGGCCCAATATTCAAAATTCAATGTTATACAACATTAACATGTTAATTCGATGTTAAATACACTAACATGTTATTGGCGACAAAAAACCTTTTTTTTTGCCAATTAAAAAACTATTTTCCACCAGGCAAGGTTGCCAAAATGAAAATTTTATTGTTTACATATTATCGCCAAATATCATATTTGGGG
Source organism: Troglohyphantes excavatus (assembly GCA_963932185.1). Classification (NCBI taxonomy): domain Eukaryota; kingdom Metazoa; phylum Arthropoda; class Arachnida; order Araneae; family Linyphiidae; genus Troglohyphantes; species Troglohyphantes excavatus. The sequence continues at coordinate 67,500,147 of OZ010670.1, forward strand.
GGGGGGGGGGCATCGTGTTCTAGGAACCAACCTAGCTTTTTCAAAAATCCCACCACATCCAAGGAGGCTGTACAATACATTTTAACTAGATGGACTTATTTTACTGAAGTAATGAGTACACTGAAATGAATAGTAGCTTAAATAAAACAAAGTATGTTGGTAGTCAGCAAAATTATCTACATTTCAAACATTGCATTAAAGTTAAATTTTTCCCCCAGTGTTTTACATGTTTTGGCAAAGTGTTTCTTTATATACTTAAATTTAAACAATCCTTTTATTGTATATTATGCGGACTCAACTGAAATTTAACCCTAGAATACAAACCATACGTAAATTTTACGTACTTTCCCATTGACTTTACATAGTAAACAAACAAGTTTAGTATTGTAAAGGTTAAAAAAATGCTAAGTGTTTGACCATATTGTTCGTTTAATTTTAAAAAAAATATTACTCACGATTTAAAACATATATATATATTTTTTTTTTATAAAGCTGTAAAATTTTCAATCAATTTTCATTGGTTAAAATTCGGACTTGGGCTCTTGAAAAGCAACAGAATAACAACGGCCGTAGTTGACAACGACTTTATACTAATCTATTTATATTTGAACTTTATATGAGTAAAAACACTTAAACATCATAAAACAAACATTTAATTACAATAACCATGAAAGGAAGCATTTAACTTACTTTGATATTCGATTAACATAGTCCGATACGTTAACAATAATATGAAGACGTCGTGCCGGTTCGTAGCTTCAGCGAAGTTTCGGTTGCAGTTGAACCACTTTCTGGTGAAAGCTGGTGAAAAATTTTGGTTCAACCTACCTTGCACCATGATATGGTGCAACAAGTTGAAAACTTAAATTTTGCACCAAGATATGGTGCAACGTTGAACTGAAATTTTTAACAGTGTACTTACCTATATAGGCTGCCTTTCTAAACCATTTTCAATAAATATCAACAATTAAAAAACAACACTTACCGGGAATCGAACCCATATCCTCAGGCACCACAGTTCAGTTCCTTATCCGTTGTACTACCAGGGCGACGTGAAGAAGTTATAGACAGAAGAAATGTTAATAAGGTGTGTCAAAAGAATAGGAAGTATGATTGTAAGATGGGATTGAGATAACTCAGTTTCCATCTAAGCAATCGATATCAAATGCTGTGGAAAACCATCTTCTGAACAACTATTTGAAGTTTGTCAGGTCGCTTTGTTAAGACAGCTTGAACAGAAGCTGAGATTAGCAATATGAAATCACACTGCTCATGATTGAGAATGTACGATTACTTAAATTTGAGTACGTCATCGCTCAATTACAATGCAATTGTACTACATTTTTTTAATTGTGAATATTGGTTTGATGGACAATTTCAGCACGTTCTGGACAATTTCAGCACGTTCTGGGCAATTTCAGCACGTTCTAGGCAATTTCAGCACGTTCTGGACAATTTCAGCACGTTCTGGACAATTTCAGCACGTTCTGGACAATTTCAGCACGTTCTGGGAAATTTCAGCACGTTCTGGACAATTTCAGCACGTTCTGGACAATTTCAGCACGTTCTGGGCAATTTCAGCACGTTCTGGGCAATTTCAAAACGTTCTGGACAATTTCAGCACGTTCTGGACAATTTCACACGTTCTGGACAATTTCAGCACGTTTTGGACAATTTCACACGTTCGGGACAATTTCAGCACGCTCTGGACAATTTCAGCACATGATTGGGCCACATAGATTCCCACACATGTTACCCTCACGTACAATAAAAAAGGTACTTAAAAATGAATACCTGTACCTACTCGTTTTTCTTTGAGTATAATTGAACCGTAAATGAGCGATGAATTACTCAAAATTAAGTATCCGTACTTTCTCAAAAATGAGCAATGTGATTTAATATTGCCAATATCAGCTCCTGTTCAAGCCATCTTAACAAAGCTACCTGATAGTTGTTCAGAAGATAGTTTTCCACATTATTTAATGTCGATTGCTTAAATGGAAACTGAGTAATAACAACTCAATTATCTTACTTTCCATTCTTTTGGCATGCCTTTTTAAAAAAAATTCTGTTTATAACTTATTCAAGTCGCCAGGGTAATTTAACGGATATGGCTCTGGACTGCGGTACCTGAGGATCTGCGTTCTGTTTCCGGTATTTCTTGGCTGTAACTGTCCATATTTATTGAAAGTGATTTATGTAGCCTCGCATTTTCTCTTTTTATTCATTTTTATTCATTGTACTAATTTTTGAGATAATTTCTTTTTCAATATTGAAACTTATGTATTGTGAGCTATGATAAGTACATCGAATTAACTCAGTAATGAGTACATGCTACTGATTTTTGAGTACCTATTTTTAGCAAGTGTAGGTGGTTACAAGTCTGACAATCTGTCTGACATGAGCGACGACTTTCAATGACTAGTCTAGTCCATGGCACGTCGAGTTTCTGAACTTTTCAAAGCTAAAGGTTTGGTTTGGTTAATTAACGTCACATTAGAGCTGCACAGTGGGCCATTGGAGACAATTCGGGGTCAATCTCGAAGGAAAGACCCGGGAACACATTCACACACATATTCATGGTCAGATGACGAGGAAACATCTGAACTGGCACCCAACGCCCTCAATAGACGTCGGGACTTCGGAAACCGATCAGATGTATCGTGCGCCAGTCCCGTATACACGCCGTTAATTTTTGCGGATGTTCTGGAAGACTTTTCTAGTATTTTGTAGCGAAGCTGGCAACCCTCCGATCACAAGATCACTACTTTTTTACTTTTCTTTGTCAAGTCCATCGTCTAGGCCCGAACCAGAAATCTTCGGATTCCCAGCTGACACCTTTAACCGCTCGGCCATGGAGGCCTCTCAGAGCTAAAGGTTGTTTGGTTTGGTTGGTTTGTTAATTAACGTCGCACTAGAGCTGCACAGTGGGCTATTGGCGACGGTTCAGGGTCAATCTCGAAGGAAAGACCCGGGAACACAAACACACATTCATACATGCACCTCGTTATTTTAGAACCATGTTCAGATGACGAGGAAACACCTGAACTGGCACCCAACGCCTTCAATAGACGTCGGGACTTTGGACCCCGATCAGATGTATCGTGCACCAGTCCCGTATACACGCCAGTATAATTTGTTGGATATTCTGGACGACTTTCTAGTATTTTTGTAGCGAAGCTGGCAACCCTCCGATCGCAAGATCACTACTTTTTTACTTTTCTATGTCAAGTCCATTTCCCGGATTCGAACCACCAATCCTCTGATTAGTAGATGAACGCCTTACCAACTGAGCAACTGTAGCTCCTCAGAGCTAAAGGAGAGTCAATACAATATTAAAGGGTGATTCTATGATGTTTGGTATTTGAGTGGAAATACACGTGTCAGCTCATATTCAATTTATGCATATAGTTTCTGACGTTTTTTTTTAATAATTTTAACTATTTATCATAGATTTTTCTTTTTATTTCATCTAAGAATTATATTTAGAAACGTATTATTTCAGACTAAATTATTGCTTGTAAAAATAGTAGATTTCTTTACATGTATTTTACGTATATAAGATATAACAAAGTTATTATGTACAATAATTATACAGTTAGTAATTTATTTTATCGTTATTTTTTTTACCCCCAAAAAATATATATTTAAAAAAAAATTGCGTTTTTTTTTAATAATTTTAACTATTTATTATAGATTTTTCTTTTTATTTCATCTAAGAATTATATTTAGAAACGTATTTTTTCAGACTAAATTATTTCTTGTAAAAATAGTAGATTTTCTTACATGTATTTTACGTATATAAGATATAACAAAGTTATTATGTACAATAATTATACAGTTAATTTATTTTATCGTTATTTTTTTACCCCCAAAAAATATATATTTAAAAAAAATTGCAGCTTTAGAGTATGTATACAGTGGTTTCTGAAATATGTAAATAAATTAAATCACTTAATAAATTTAAGTTTCTTATTTTAAATTGTTTTTTTAACCAAGTGTTTTTTAATCACTTCAATGAATTTGCTTCGGTTTGCAAACAGTCGTAAAACTTTTATTTATCTTTATTTATTTTATCTTTATATTTCACCAAAAACAAAAAAATTGCAGCTGTAGAGTTTACAGTGGTTACTGATATATGTAAATAAATTAAATTTAAGTTTGTTATTAAAGTTGTTTTAATCAAATTAATTATACCCCCATCAATTAAATTGCAATTCATATTGTAATTATGCATATTTTTTTATTAAATTAATCACGTTAAATTTGTTTTGTTTTATAATTGCAGGTGGCGGTGGTGCAGGAATGCAAGGGCAACAAAGTAACTACGCTTTGAATGTATCTTTTTAAAAATTTTAATCTATATTATTACTTTCTATAGATTACTATTATAAGGAAGATCCTACATTTTTCACTCACTTAGACTTATATTCACATTATTATAAACAAACGTGATTTTTTTGTTTGTTTTATTTTATATATTTTAATCTATATTACTACTTTCTGTAGATTACTATTATAAGGAAGATCCTACATTTTTCACTCACTTAGACTTATTCACATCATTAAAAACAAACGCGATTTTTGTTGTTCTATTTTATATATTTTAACCAGTTTTACTACTTTCTGTAGATTACTATTATAAGGAAGATCCTACATTTTTCACTCACTTAGACTTATATTCACATCATTATAAACAAACGCGATTTTTGTTGTTCTATTTTATATATTTTAACCAGTTTTACTACTTTCTATAGATTACTATTATAAGGAAGTTTCTACATTTTTCACTCACTTAGACTTATATTCACTTATATTTATATCATTATAAACAAACTTTTTGATTTTTGTTGTTCTATTTTATATATTTTACTTCACGACTTGCAGAATACATTACATACTTTTTGATTGTTTACTCCCAGGAAAATTAAAAGGTTTATTTTATATGTAATTAAAAATCATATACAGTTTGCTATTTATTTTAACATTTTACATTAATATCGTAAAAATGATCAATTTCGCTATAAATTGTATCGTTAATATATTTAAATTTTTATAGTGCAAGGGGGAGCTGGTGGATTTGGTAAGTTATGTAACATATTCATATCAGACTATTATTGTTTTAACTAGTTTTCAAAATAGTAGTTTAATAACTGTGAGAATTTCCCTATATCATTATTTAACTTTAGTCTTTAATATGGGGTGCAACTCGGTGACAATCTTGCGATTCATACCCATTCATCTGAGTTAACGCCATAGGCGCCGGACATTTGAGATCTGAAATAACCGTTAGACGGCAAGAGAGAGAGACCAGGTTTAGTGTATCCAAGGACGGTATTATCCTTTGTTATTGTGGTTGCTGCTATCCGTTCACCTTGTGGCACTTAATCCAAAAAGGTTCTCTTAATCAATTCAAGCATAAACAAATAAACCAACTCTTCAGGTGTATCTAATTTAAGATTTAATTAACTTAAGAGATGTTACATCTTATTATTTACAATTAAATAAAGTGCTCCTATGAGCCTGGCACTTCCTATTCGTTTCCCTACTTGTATAGTTCTATAGTCTCTTTTTCACAAGATGGAGACCCTCCAGCGTCATCAGAACTTAATTGCGCAGTTTTCTCCGACCATTTGATTGGACGCCGTTTGCGTGGGAGTTTTGTCCACGTGCCTTTCCAACACCAGGAGAGCTGTTCAAGAATCCAACGAGGGACGGGGCCCTGATTAGCGGACGTGGATTGACATAAAAGTCATTTTCCCAAAATATGGGTAGTCTTGGGAATAAGTGACATGGAACCATGCCTTTTGGCGTGTGCGTCCCAAGTTCCTATTTAGAGTAGGGACAGGATAACATCGGACGCATAGAAGGCCGCAAAGGGCCTAATGTTTACTTCTTCCCTGAGGACTCCGTAATGAAATGAGCTACGGAAGTCGTTGTCTTTATTTAGAGCATTTTTGTAGAATGTTGTTTTAAGTTTCGACATAAATGTGTCTAATTTAGGAACTCTGAGGTCTTGGTGGACATTATTACATAATGATAAAAAAATTGCGTTATTTATGTGCTTTAAACATATTTTTCTTTTTTATATAGTGCGAGGAGGAGGTGGTGGATTTGGTACGTTGCAAAAATTTATAAAGTAACCATTTTATAGATATATAAAGTAGATGTTGATTCTTGTTAACTTAAATATATATGTTAATAATATAGTTTATATTTATTTAGTATGAATCGTGTAATTTTTATTTTAAGATAGTTAATATAAAGTATTTTTGGATATTTTGTAGGAGGTGGTGGTGGCGCCGGAATGCAAGGACAACAGAGTAAGGACATTCAGGGATATTTAACTGATTATAATTTGTGTGAACATATATTTTGCATTGTAATATTGTAAATATTTATTTCTTAAATATTCTCAAAATATATATCTTTTTAATTTAAAGTATAATTAAATGTTAAAATTTGTTTTAAAAAATTACTCGTTTTGTCACGATCTACATTTTTATCTACAAAGCAATTTTTTATATGAAAAAAAAAAAGAAAAAATAAGTACTTCTATTTACTTCCAAAATACATCGCACTTTAAACATTAATTACATTCTTATTAATTGCAATGTTTTGATCGTTGTTTTATACAATTTTCATATATATGTATATACATACATATACATACATACACATACACATACACATACACATACACGTCTTAGAATAAAGAAAAAAGTCTTAGAATAAATAAAGTTATTGGAAAAAATAAGTGCGCGTATTGTTAGAGTTAATAGTTTATATGTAATTAATATAAAAAAAATTACATTCATTTTGACGGAAATCAAATAAAAATAATATTTTTTTCTAGCAAAAATGAATTTTGTTATAGAAATGCAATAAAAATAAAGAAAAGATATATAAAATAATTTTTTATGAAGTACACAAAATATATTAGCAAAACAGACAAAAAAACTACTGAAATGAAACATAGATGGCGCCATGTATATCCTCACTACGGAGCTACAATATCTTACTGATGGAGACTTTAAATTACTATGGCAAAGAAAGGCAATAAAAATAAAGAAAACATATCTGAAATAATTTTTTATGAAGTACACAAGATATATTAGCAAAACAGACAAAAAAAAACTACTGAAATTAAACATAGATGGCGCCATGTATATCCACACTACGGAGCTACGATTTATTTCTGATGGAGACTTTAAATTACTATGGCAAAGAAAGGCAATAAAAATAAAGAAAACATATCTGAAGTTTTTTTATGAATTACACAAAATATATTAGCAAAACAGACCAAAAACTACTGAAATCAAACATAGATGGCGCCATGTATATCCTCATTACGGAGCTACGATATCTTACTGCTGGAGACTTTAAATAACTATGTCAAAGAAAAGCAATAAAAATAAAAAATATATATATAAAATAATTTTTTATGAAGAACACAAAATATATTAGCAAAACAGGCCAAAAACTACTGAAATCAAACATAGATGGCGCCATGTATATCCTCATTACGGAGCTACGATATCTTACTGCTGGAGACTTTAAATAACTATGTCAAAGAAAAGCAATAAAAATAAAAAATATATATATAAAATAATTTTTTATGAAGAACACAAAATATATTAGCAAAACAGACCAAAAACTACTGAAATCAAACATAGATGGCGCCATGTATATCCTCATTACGGAGCTACGATATCTTACTGCTGGAGACTTTAAATAACTATGTCAAAGAAAAGCAATAAAAATAAAAAATATATATATAAAATAATTTTTTATGAAGAACACAAAATATATTAGCAAAACAGGCCAAAAACTACTGAATTCAAACATAGATGGCGCCATGTATATCCTCATTACGGAGCTACGATATCTTACTGCTGGAGACTTTAAATAACTATGTCAAAGAAAAGCAATAAAAATAAAAAATATATATATAAAATAATTTTTTATGAAGAACACAAAATATATTAGCAAAACAGGCCAAAAACTACTGAATTCAAACATAGATGGCGCCATGTATATCCTCACTACGGAGCTACGCTTTCTTAGTGATAGAGACTTTAAATAACTAACACTTAAAAAATAACTAACTAACACTTTTAAATTCAGGGTCTCAGGTGGTTGAATAGTACTTATGGTGGTCAAGAAGTAGGAGTTTTGCGTGCCACATGCAGATTCTTTCTTTTATTACTATAGATATAACTATGTTACTTTTAATTAATTTTGAAAAATGATATATTTATTACATAACGATAAAAAATTTGCGTTATTTATGTGCTTTGAACATATTTTTCTTTTTTATATAGTGCAAGGAGGAGGTGGTGGATTTGGTATGTTGCAAAAATTTATAAAGTAACCATTTAAAGGTATATAAAGTAGATGTTGATTCTTGTTAACTTAAATATGTATGTTAATAATATATAGTTTATATTTATTTAGTATGAATCGTGTAATTTTTTTTAAGATAGTTATATAATGTATTTTATGGATATTTTGTAGGAGGTGGTGGTGGTGGTGGCGCCGGAATGCAAGGACAACAGAGTAAGGACATCAGAGATATTTAACCGATTGTAATTTGTGTGAACATATATTTTGCATTGTAATATTGTAAATATTTATTTCTAAAATATTCTCAAATTATATATTTTTTTAACTACAAGTATAATTAAATGTTAAACTTTGTTTTAAAAAAATTACTCGTTTGTCACGATCTACATTTTTATCTACAATGCAATTTTTGTATATGAAAAACAAGAAAAATAATTACTTCTATATACTTCCAAAATACATCGCACTTTAAACATTAATTACATTCATATTAATTGCAATGTTTTGATCGTTGTTTTGTACAATTATCATATATATGTATATACATACATATATATACATACACTTACACATACATACACTTACACATACATACACACACATAGATACATACATACATACATACATACATACATACATACATACACACATACATACATACATACATACATACATACATACATACATACATACATACATACATACATACATACATACATACATACATACATATAAAAATCGATTTACTTGTTGATTTTTAATTGTTAAAAAAATTAAAAATATTTTAAAAAATTGTTAACTTTTATGCATATTTTATAATATTTTGAAAACCATAATTATTGCTCGAACATACTATTTGTTTTATATGTATTTATGTATTTAGATAACAAATGTGTCTATATATGTATTCATGTGTTATTTCTCATCTTGCTGTTATAATTAATAGCCTTATATTTATTTAAAATCGTCTGTTTTTCAGTGCAAGGCGGAGGCGGAGGTGGTGGTGTTATAGGTAAGTTCTGAAAAAATATTTAAAAAATATTATTATCAATATTATAAAACAGTAAAAAATCATATTTAAAAAACATTTTTGTTTTTCAAAATATCTTTCATAAATTTGTAATAGTGTATTTTATTACGCTTATATACCTTGTTAAAAATTTCAGCTCAACGTTGCAGCAACTTACACAATGTTATGATACAAATTTAGCTTGAACCAAAAATCCTTGATCGAGAATACTGCAGCTTTTACCAAAAAATTATGCAATCTCTTAAACTGCAATCGAAACCTTCACTGAATCTACAAATAGGGGGGTCCTCCTCAGTCCCCCTTACATTAGGTATCCAGTTTCAAAGTGGATAAATCCGTTCAGCTGGTAATCAGAGGATTGCTAGTTCGAACCAATGCAGTGGACTTGACGAAAAACGTAAAAAAGTAGGGATTTTGCGATAGGAGGGTTGCCAGATTCGCTACAAAAATACTGTAAAATCGTCCAGAACATACAACAAACTATGGCAGCGTTTCACCATAATATGGGGTAACGAAAACGCGAATTTTGGTTCAACGTTTCACCATAAAATGGTAAAGCAAAAATATGAGTTTTAATGCAGCGTTTCATCACTAACTGGTATCCATGATAGCGCCATAAAATGGTGAAACTAAACACCAAATATTGGTTGCAGCTAACTGGGTATCGAATTTTGGTGCATGGTTGTACTAAATTTTTAACACTGTACGGACCCTATGCAGGTTGGTTCAACGCACAAAATGGCGAAAATATCTCGATTACTGATTTTTTTTTAATTTAGCGACTTTGCAATTGGGCGACTTCATTATCTTTTGAAGATATCGAGTCATCAAAAGTTGAATATGTCACTATAATAAAAAGAAAACATCATATATCAAAATTTTGTTTTATTCAATTTATACAAATAAAATTTTGTTTCATTCAATTTATACAAATAAAATTTCGTTTTATTCGTATTATACAAATAAAATTTTGTTTTATTCAATTTATACAAATAAAATTTATTTTATTCAGTTTATAAAAATGAAATTGTTTTATTCAATTTATACAAATAAAATTTGTTTTATTCAATTTATACAAATAAAATTTGTTTTATTCAATTTATACAAATAAAATTTGTTTTATTCAATTTATACAAATAAAATTTGTTTTATTCAATTTATACAAACAAAAAAAATATTCAATTTATACAAATAAAAAAAATATTCAATTTGTACAAATAAATTTTTTTATTCAATTTATACATAAAAAAATTTATCCAATTTATACAAATAATTTTTTTTATTCAATTTATACAAATAAAATTTGTTTTATTCAATTTATACAAATAAAAAAAATTTTATTCAATTTATACAAATAAAATTTTGTTTTATTCAATTTATACAAATAAAATTTGTTTTATTCAATTTATACAAATGAAATTTGTTTTATTCAATTTATACAAATAAAAAAAATCAATTTATACAAATAAAAAAAAATATTCAATTTGTACAAATAAATTTTTTTATTCAATTTATACAAATAAAACATTTTTATCCAATTTATACAAATAATTTTTTTTATTCAATTTATACAAATAAAAAATAAAATTTGTTTATTCAATTTATACAAATACAATTTATTTTATTTAATTTTTAAAACTAAAAATGTGTTTTATTCAATTTATACAAATAAAATATTATTTTATATAATTTATAGAAATAATATGTTGTTTTATTCAATTTAGACAGATACAATTTTGCTTTATGCAGTTTATATAAGTTAAATTGGAATTTTATTTTGTACAAAAATAGGTGGTCATGGAGCCGGAATGCAAGGTCAACAGAGTAAGTATATTTCTTCATGTTATATTTATAAAAAATATTGAAACACGAATGCGTTTTATTAAAATGTGTTATTTCGTTTATCTAATTAATATTTTTCTTTTTCTCTTTTTGCAGTGAATTTAGGGGGCGGCGGATCTATGGGTATGCAGAATTAACTATAACTATTATTGAATTTACTATAAGATCCTTTAATAAGATTATTTCCTTGTAACTAACACTCATTTTTTTTATGGATCGTTGTATAGAGCACATTGTTAAAAATAGGTACTCAAAAATTAGTAAATGTACTAATTTTTGAGTTCACTCAATGCATCATAGCTCCGAATACATGTGCTTCATTTTCGAAAAATACATGTACTCAAAAATGAGTACAATGAATAAGAATAGCAGTTGCTGGCCTATGTAAGCTGCGTTCATAAATCACTTTCAATAAATATTGACAATTAAAACCAATACTTACCGGGAATCGAACCCATATCCAAAGGCACCGTTGTCCAGAGCCTTATCCGTCTTGCTACCAGAGCGACTTGAGGAAGTTATAAACAGAAGTTATGTTTAAAAGGTGTGCGAAAATAATGGGATGTAAGATAATTGAGTTGAAATGACTCAGTTTCCATATAAGCAATCGACATCAAATCATGTGGAAAACCGTCTTCTGAACAACTAGTTTAAATTTATCCGGTCGCTTTGTTAAGATCGCTTGAACACAAGCTGAAATTAGCAATATTAAATCGCACTGCTCATTTTTTAGAAAGTACGGTTGCTTAAATTTTAGTACGTCCTTTTTCATTTACGCTCAACGTATTTACGTTCATTTGCACTCAAAGAAAAACGAAGTACGTTAGTACATTTTTTAAGTGTATATAGGTTTTTTCTTCCTACTGGCATAACAAAAGGTACTGCCACAAGAAAATTCAGAAAACTCTGAGTTGGCGAAGAAAAAACAGTTTAAAAACCCCAACTGTAAAAAATTTTATGTACAAAAGCACTTCCAGAAGTACCTGTACCTTCTATCATTAATGTCATAAGGGAACCATTCCTTGAAAAATATCACAACTGACATAAATTTCGTCTTGTTAGAGAATTATGCTTATGTAGATAAAAATACTTCATAAATAAACAAAATAATAAAGACATTTAATGTAACGGAGTTCATTTAATATACATGACATTCAATTGCTATGTAGCCGCGTCAAATATTTGGAGTTAATATAAAAATCCGACTAAATCTGAAAACTTATTCAAAAATATGCGTGGATGTTGAAAATGACCAGCTAATAAGTTGGTACAGGGCCCGCCCCTGCTAAGGGCGGCCCTGTGTCCAGTTATGTATTTAAAAAGGTTAATAATCTAAGGACTAACGATAATCTTAGAAAAGTCGTCGGAAAAATTCCAAGGCCGTTCTGAAAATGTTTGTAAAATATAACAAAATTTCGGAAGAAAATATAAAGATTCACAGTAATTTTTTTTAAATGAGTACATGGAAGTACTCGTTTTTATTTAAGTACAATTGCATCGTAAATGAGCGATGACGTACTCAAATTTAAGCAATCGTACTTTTGCAAAAATGAGCTGCGTGAGTTAATATTGTTAAACTCAGCTTCTGTTCCAGTCATCTTCACAAAGCGACCTGACAAACTTAAAATAGTTGTTCAGAAGATGGTTTTACATATAAATATGTGAAAATATGTTCATATAATTGTAATAACTCAGGTACTATTTAAGCAATAGACATCAAATAATGTGGAAAACCAACTTCTGCGAAGATCTATTTTAAATTTGCCAGGTGGCTTTGTTAAGATGACTGAGAGTACAATTGCATCGTCAATGAGCCATGACGTACTCAAATTTATGTAAACGATCTTTAACAAAAATCAGCAGTGTGATTTAATATTGCTAATCTCAGCTTCTGTTCAATCCATCTTAACAAAGCGACCTAACAAACTTAAAATAGTTATCAGAAGATGGTTTTCCACATTATTGAATGTCGATTGCTTGAATCGGCACTGAGTTATTACAACTTAATTATCTTACTTCCCATTCTTCTGCCACGCCTGTTTAACATTACTTCTGTTTATAACTTCTTTATGTCACACTGTTCACGGCCCTGGTTGTACAACGGATAAGGCCCTGGACTTCGGTGTACATCAAGTAGACGGATTGGGTTCGATTCTCATTATGGCCTGGTTGACATTTATTAAAAGTTATAAAGGCAGTCTATGTAGACAAGCAACTGTCCATTCTTCTCGTTTGTGAGTATATGTCTTTTTTCAAAAATTAAACTATTCTGAGCTATGATAAACATCGAATGTAATCAAAAATGAATACATTTTACTTATTTTTAACCGACTGAACAGCGCGCAACCCAAAACTCCAAAATAAAACCGCCAGAAATTTAAACCGCCAAATCGCGCGCCAAGTCGAGAAGTTATAGATTCGACCATTATGTTTTTTTTTTTATGCATGTTCGCGCGGGATTTCGGTTCTATTTCAGATATTTGCACAATTTTTTTTTTTTTTTGGATAAGGGATGTTTCAAAGGGGAGCAATTTGAAAAAATATCCGGTTATCCGGCATTTAACTATCCGGAATTCTCATTTAAACGGACCGTTTGAAAAAAAATATTATCCGATTTCGAAATTTTTTTTTGTTGGATATAAAAATATCCACTTAGGCAAAATCTGCAAAAAAGTAATCGATTATTCGGCTGTTATATATCCGGATATGCCGATTAACCGGAGTTTGTTTAAACAATTTGTCCGATTTCATAATATTTTCATTGTTTAACAGAAGTTTACAACAATGACATTTCGTTTAACAGCATTCATAGGGATTGTTTTACAATATACTTTGTTGAGCACAAGTTGCTACTTGAATTTCTTGGTGAATAATAATAGGGGGCGAAGCCCCCCGCTAAATTAAAAACTAAAAAGGGAAAAATAAAATAATCTTTCTAGAAAAAAGGAAAACCGACTTTAAGGAAAATGTGCTAAAAAGTATTTTTTTTTTTAATTTCACGAATGAGTTGAAAAAATTGAATTATTGAATATCAATTTTATACTTAGTACAACTTTTTGAAGTGGGTGCCAATTTACAAAAATTATACCTAAATTTTGGCGCCAATTTCAAAAAGTTGTATTAAGTATAAAATTGATATTTAATAATTCCATTTTTGCAACTCATTCGTAAAATGAAAAATTATTTTTTACTTTTTAGCGCATTTTAGTCGGTTTTCCTTCTTTCTAGAAAGATTATTTTATTAAGGACTTATTTTTAACAATGTACTATTAAAGTGTAACGCTTTTCACCGGTGTTAGACACACCGGCAGAGTACGGCGGGGCTACGGCAAAATTGTCCTGGCCCGCCCTCCGTCAGTGCTGGAGACGGCCCAGAGTGTAGACTATTACTATATAGTCTTCACTCTCTGTGGCCCACTGCAGTATTTCTGCCTGTATTGTTTGACTCAGTTCGTGAACACTTCTTATGTTATCTGTAAGCTCTAGATCTCTCCTCATAACAATGAGTATAGACTTGGTGAGATAATTTGGTTTGTCTTGAACTTCTATTTCAACCTATTTAAGTTCCATATGCAGCACACACAATTGAGCTTCAGCGGAAAAAGTATAGTAAAATCTTTGAAATATCATCATATTCTTTTCAGACAATTTTAGTTTAAACTAGATTAGTTTTAATTTTCTATCTTTGCTGTGTTTTATAAAATTAATGTATTAAAATGTTTAATAAATTATGTTTTATGTCTTCAATAACAGGACGTGGACTTCAAGGACAACAAAGTGAGTTGTGTTGTTGCTGTTAAGGGGATAAGGTAGAACAATTTCTTCTACAACAAAATAGAACAATTTCTTCTACAACAAAATAGAACAATTTCTTCTACAACAAAATAGAACAATTTCTTCTACAACAAAATAGGACAATTTCTTCTACAACAAAATAGAACAATTTCTTCTACAACAAAATAGGACAATTTCTTCTACAACAAAATAGAACAATTTCTTCTACAACAAAATAGGACAATTTCTTCTACAACAAAATAGGACAATTTCTTCTACAACAAAATAGTACAATTTCTTCTACAACAAAATAGGACAATTTATTCTACAACAAAATAGGACAATTTATTCTACAACAAAAGAGAACAATTTCTTCTACAACAAAAGAGAACAATTTCTTCTACAACAAAAGAGAACAATTTCTTCTACAAAAAAATAGGAAAAAAAATTCTACAACAAAAAATCGGGTTTTTTTTTTGTTGTAGTTTTGAAATGTCCCAATCCTTTTCTTTCTAATGCATTTTAAAATATGTTTCTATGGTAATTAGAAGTAGTTTAAAAAAAATGTGTTCAACTAAAAGTGGTAGAAATAACTAGAACGATATTTTGTTTATTTTGTATCGCAGAACGATGTTTTATAAACGATATGTAACTTTTCTCTGCAACTACTATAATTAAAACTTTCACATTTTTACAGCCTCATTGCAACAATATAATTTAGTTTAAAGTTAGATTTTTACAACATTACAAAAATTTAATTATTTCTCTCTTTTCGAAAATGAAAAAATGCTGTTTTTTAGTATGTCAAGTAAATATATTCTTTTAAAATATTTCAATTGCTAAATACGAGTATCAGTGTATTTAAAAGCGTTCCACGAGTACATTTATACGACATTTATATCAGTATCTTTCAAAACTTAGGTGGAAAAGTAACATAAAAATGTTTTTTAACATGAGATACATAGGGCTTTTTGCGACTTTCCGGGTTCAACTAAATAAAAAAATATTATAGCTTCAATTTATATTACAAATTAAATATTTATGAATATTTTCCTTAGAAGTAAATGACTTAACGTTTTCGGTGTACTCCCCAGAAAACTAAAACAAGGTATGGCAACTTTGAAATGTAACAGTTTAATTGTCCTTGGTCAAGAGACTTCAGTCCGAAAATAAATGTATTATGTTGAACACGCTTCTACACCCAGCAAAAAAAGTCAGCATGAAACCTTCATCAAAATTGTCATAGTGAAAGTTTTATAAAGGATATTGAAACAAAAAACTGCAGTTTTTTTGAAGTTTTTAATTTGTCTGCATAAAACCTTTAAAATATCTGCATTTTCCTTGCATAATTAAAAATTGAAGGTTTTTTGCAGGTTTTTATGAAGGTTTTTTGCAGTTTTTGTGAAGGACATTGAAACAAAAACCTTTAATTTTATAGATCTTCAAAAAAACTGCAGTTTTCCTGCATAAAACCTTCAATTTCAAAATTTCGATGAAGGTTTTATGCTGAATTTTTTTGCTGGACAGCAGCACAATTCCAAGATACCAACCTTCTAACACTCCACAGTGATGGAAACCTTGTACCTTCCTTGCTACAGCTAGAGACACCTATTTTCAAATTCATATTACTACTATAGTTCTATTTCGATTAGGTCAGGTTATCCAATTCACTTTTATTGGGCTATAAAATGCGTACTAATTCCTCAGTAGTCTTTCACAGTAGACTTTCTCATAGATTTTGGTAACAGTAGACTTTCTCATAGATTTTGGTAACAGTAGACTTTCTCATAGACTTTGGTAACAGTAGACTTTCTCATAGACTTTGGTAACAGTAGACTTTCTCATAGACTTTGGTAACAGTAGACTTTCTCATAGACTTTGGTAACAGTAGACTTTCTCATAGACTTTGGTAACAGTAGACTTTCTCATAGATTTTGGTAACAGTAGACTTTCTCATAGACTTTGGTAACAGTAGATTTTCTCATAGACTTTGGTAACAGTAGACTTTCTCATAGACTTTGGTAACAGTAGACTTTCTCATAGACTTTGGTAACAGTAGACTTTCTCATAGACTTTGGTAACAGTAGACTTTCTCATAGACTTTGGTAACAGTAGACTTTCTCATAGATTTTGGTAACAGTAGACTTTCTCATAGACTTTGGTAACAGTAGACTTTCTCATAGAATTTGGTAACAGTAGACTTTCTCATAGACTTTGGTAACAGTAGACTTTCTCATAGACTTTGGTAACAGTAGACTTTCTCATAGACTTTGGTAACAGTAGACTTTCTCATAGACTTTGGTAACAGTAGACTTTCTCATAGACTTTGGTAACAGTAGACTTTCTCATATACTTTGGTAACAGTAGACTTTCTCATAGACTTTGGTAACAGTAGACTTTCTCATAGACTTTGGTAACAGTAGACTTTCTCATAGACTTTGGTAACAGTAGACTTTCTCATAGATTTTGGTAACAGTAGACTTTCTCATAGACTTTGGTAACAGTAGACTTTCTCATAGACTTTGGTAACAGTAGACTTTCTCATAGACTTTGGTAACAGTAGACTTTCTCATAGATTTTGGTAACAGTAGACTTTCTCATAGACTTTGGTAACAGTAGACTTTCTCATATACTTTGGTAACAGTAGACTTTCTCATAGACTTTGGTAACAGTAGACTTTCTCATAGACTTTGGTAACAGTAGACTTTCTCATAGACTTTGGTAACAGTAGACTTTCTCATAGACTTTGGTAACAGTAGACTTTCTCATAGACTTTGGTAACAGTAGACTTTCTCATAGATTTTGGTAACAGTAGACTTTCTCATAGACTTTGGTAACAGTAGACTTTCTCATAGACTTTGGTAACAGTAGACTTTCTCATAGATTTTGGTAACAGTAGACTTTCTCATAGACTTTGGTAACAGTAGACTTTCTCATAGACTTTGGTAACAGTAGACTTTCTCATAGACTTTGGTAACAGTAGACTTTCTCATAGACTTTGATAACAGTAGATTTTCGAAATAGCTAAAACCCATCAAAATTACGATTATTTTATTTTATGCTATAAAAAAGACTGTTGTTTATATTTATAAGCACAACTACACAAATGTCCCATCTAATGTGTTTATAACTCATATATTTTACAAAAAGATTTTTTTTCATTAATCAATCTTTCACAAAAATGCATTTTTCGTATTTTTTTTTATTTAAACGAACATTGTTAAAAACAGGTATACAATCGTAAGTAAAATGTACCCAATTTTGAATACATTCGATGCCTATGAAGGCTCTGAATACGTAAGTTTCAATTTTGAAAAAGACTCGTACTCAAAATAAGTACAATAGGTAAAAATGAATTAAAAGAGCAGATGCTAACCTACATCTGCATTCATAAATCACTTTCAATAAACATCGACAATTGCAACTAAGACCCGGAATCGAACACATGTCCTCACGGATAGCAGCCCATTGCCTTATCCGTTGTACTACCAGGGCGAAGTGAAGAAGTTATAAACAGAACAAATGTTAAAATTTATGCCAAAATGGAATGTAAGATATGTAATGTAAGAATGGAAAATAAGATAATTGAGTTGTAATAGTTTAGTTACCATTTAAGCAATCGACATCAAATGATGTGGAAAACCATCTTCTGAACAACTATTTCAAGCTTGTCAGGTGGCTGTGTTAAGATGGCTTTGAGTACAATTGCATAGTAAATGAGCGATGACGTACTCAAGTTTATGTAACAGTACTTTCTCAAAAATGAGCAGTGTGATTTAATATTGCTCATCTCAGCTTCTGTTCAAACCATCTTAACAAAGCGACCTAGCAAACTAAAAATAGTTGTTCATATGAATTTTTTCTACATTATTTGATGTCGATTGCTGAAATGGAAACAACTCAATTATCTTACTTCCCATTATTTTGGCACACCTTTTTAACATTACTTCCCTTTATACCTTCGTCACGTCGCTCTGGTTGCTTAAGGGATAAGGTTCTGGACATCGCTGCCTGCAGATCTGGATTCGATTCCCGGTAAGTCTTATTTGTAATTCTCTATATTTATTGAAAGTGAATTATGAAGGCAACCTATTTACGCTTGCATCTGCCTGCTCTTTTCATTCATTTTTACCCATTGTACTCATTTTTAAGTACAGGCCTTTTTCAAGATTGATACTTTTGCATTCGGAAGCATGATAAGCATCGAATGTATTAAAAAAAGAGTACATTTTACTTATTTCTTAAATACCTATTCTTAACAGTGCATTTTTTTCAACAAAATGAAAGCACATATCGACAGGATCCCAGAAACATAGGTTAAAGATTATATATATATATATATATATATATATATATAATCTTTATATATATATATATATATATATATATATATATATATATATATATATATATATATATATATATATATATATATATATATATATATATATATATATATATATATATATATATATATATATATATATATATATATATAATTTTATTATATTACTTATATTTTTTTCTTCTTTTTAGTGCAATTAGGTGGTGCGGGTAAGTGTTTTAATTATTAAATATAAAGTAAATGGATAAACAGCGCGCCAACCAAAACTCCCAAATAAAACCGCCAGAAAATTTAAATTAAAACCGCCAAATCCCGCGCCATGTCGAGAGGTTATCAATTCGACTGTTATGTATTTTTTTTATGTATGTTCGCGCGAAATCTTATTCAGCTATTTGGACATTTTGAATGTTGTTGTTTAGGGAATGTTTCACTTTTGAGCCATTTGAAAAAAAAAATATCCGTTTATCCGGCTTTTAACTATCCGGAAATCTCAATTTACCGGACCGTTTGAAAAAAAATATTTGGATAGAGAAATTTGAATACAAATGTGGAAAACTATTTTAAGTTTGTGAGGTCGCCTTATTAAGATGGTTCGAACAGAAGCTGAAATTTGCAATATTAAATAACACTGCTCATTTCTGAGAATGTTCGATTATTTAAATTTCAGTACATCATCTCTCAATGACAATGCAATTGTACTCAAAGAAAAACAAGTATGCCCATGTACTCATTTTAAGTGCCTTTTTGCACAGTACAGGTATTTCGATCACTTCTTGTTTAAACAATTCCACATTTAGAAGTGAATCGCTTGATCTACAAGCTGTTATCGTTTCGGCTGCTAAAAATGGGTGTAAAATGTTCAAGATTTTCATTCTCAGCCGACGATATACAGTTTACAGTGCATATTTGTATATAATTATGTAGTTATGTAACAATATTTTCAAAATCACGTTATCTTGATTGGATGTTTCAGAAAGTACTGTGTTGTTACACACGCGTTTTTTTTAAAAATAATTTGCATACATTTTATTTTTTATGTGGTGGTCTAGGAATGCAGCAAATGCAAGGCGGTAAGTTTGCACTTAAAATCATTTTTATATTGTTTACACTGTTAAAAATTTCAATTCAACGTTGCACCATATTATGGTGCAATCTAGTTTGACCGAAAATCCTTGATCGAGAATAGCGCAACCTATACCAAAAAACAAATGGCGCAATCTCCTGAATTGCAACCGAAACCTTCGCTGAATCTACAAACCGAGGAATCCCCTCATTCCTCTTGCATTAGGGCCCGGTTACCCAGTGGATAAAACCGTTCAGCTGGCAATCAGAGGGTTACTAGTTCGAGCCTGTGCGGTGGACATAAAAAATCTATTGATCTTGCGATTGCTAGCTTCGCTACAAAAATACTAAAAAGTCGTTAAGAACATCCAACAAATTATACCGGCGTTTCACCATAATATGAAGTAGCGAAAATGCGAATGTTGGTGCAACAATTCACCACTAAATGGTATCCGTGGTAGCACCATAAAATTCACTAAACTAAAATGCATAAAACTAAGCACCAAATAATGGTTACAGCTAAATGGGTATCAAATTTTGGTGCAAGGCCGTAATGTAATTTTTAACAGTGTATTATTTATATGCCAAACAGATTTGTTTCATTTCAATATATTACCTAAAACTTTCTTGTTTGTTAAAATACAAATGCAACGTTAAAATTACGCAATTAAAATAAATCAAATCTAGACACGTTTCGGGAGATACATCTCCCTTCATCAGCAGAAATGAAAAAGTATGCGCACAACAAAATGAAAATAAACCCAGAATTGAAAGCCTTGCCAAAGATCAAAAACTGTCTCAATCGGTTGGAATTAAATGTTGAGAGCCAATAAGCGTGAATATACCGGAACCGCAAGGGCTTCATTGACAATCGAATCAATGTTGCTAAGAATGTGCCTCCAGAAAGTCAGTAGGCATTTCACATAATTATATGAACATATTTTCGCATATTTATGTGTAAAACCATCTTCTGAACAACTATTTTAAGTTTATCAGTTCGCTTTGTGAAGATGGCTGGAACAGAAGCTGAGTTTAACAATATTAAATCACGCAGTTCATTTTTGAGAAAGTACGATTACTTAAATTTGAGTACGCTATCGCTCACTTACGGTGCAATTGCACTCAAAGAAAAACGAGTAGGTTCAGGCAATCATTTTTAAGGACCTTTTTTACAGTGTGGTAAATGGTGATTTTATCGAATTTTAATTGAACTATATATCAGACTATGACGTGTATGGTATTTATTTAATAATCAGTCACAGGCAACGATGGCCCAAACAGTTAATAGTTTTAAATGTATTTTAGTAAATTGCCACAACTGTTATTTGATTTTCTTTGTTATAAAAATTTTGCTTAATTACAACAGGTGGTGGTGGTCGTAGAGTTGTATCTGGTAGAAGTGTTGTATCAGGTGGTAGTGGAACTGGCATGCATAAGTCGCAGGCAACGATGGCCCGAACAGTTAATAGTTTTAAATGTATTTTAGTAAACTGCCACAACTGTTATTTGTTTTTCTTTGTTATAAAAATTTTGCTTAATTACAACAGGTGGTGGTGGTCGTAGAGTTGTATCTGGTAGAAGTGTTGTATCAGGTGGTAGTGGAACTGGCATGCATAAGTCGCAGGCAACGATGGCGCAAACAGCTAATAGTTTGAAATGTATTTTAGTAAATTACCGCAACTGCTATTTTTTTTTCTTTGTTCTAAAAATTATGCTTCAATACAACAGGTGGTGGTGGAGGTGCTGGTCGTAGAGTTGTATCTGGTGGAACTGTTGTATCAGGTGGTAGTGGAACTGGCATGCAAGGACAACAAAGTAAGTACACTATCTTATGGATAATTTATATTAATATTATTTCTGCATGTTAATGTGTATCTTTATTATAACAAAGTGCTTAAACAGTGTTGTTGTTCAAGGAGAGTAAAGACTACACTGTTAAAAATTTCAGTTCAACGATGTACCGTATCTTTGTGCAAAACAGAGGTATGCAGCAAATTACACTATGTAATGGTGGAATCTAGGTGAAATCAAAAATCCTTTTTCGGGAAAAAAAAAACCGAGGCTTCACCGATAATTAGTTCAACCTCTTTAAATACAACCGAAATTTCCGATGTCGTTACATCAACAAGTCAGGGAATCCCCTCCCAGAAATACAACAAAGGAAAAGGGTTTCCGTGGCAAAGTGGATAAAGGCGTTCTACTATGAACCAGGGGATTTCTAGTTAGAGCCCGATCGGTGGACATTGCAAAAAAAAGCAAAAAAAGTTGTGACCTTGGGTTCCAAGGGTTGCCATCTTCGTTGCAAAAATACTACTACTAAAATACTAAGAAAACTCAAATTTTGAATTTTATGCAATATTGGGTGGTTAAGCATTATATTTTTTTTTCGACCGACCATCTAACGTTTTGATGCAGCGTTTCACCACTAAATGGTATCCGTGGTAGTAACGTAAAATCTTGAAACTAAGTTCCAAATGTTGGTTTCAGTTAAATGGTACCAAATTTTAGTGCAAGGTCATAATAATTTTGAACAGTGTATAGTAATAGAAAAGTGTGCTGTCTCCAGCCCTTTTTGACGGAGGGCGGTACTCTGGACATTTTTGATGTCATTCTAACTTGGCCCTTCCTTATTCTGTGGGTTTTCTGACCATTCTCATTGACTGTATGTTTCCATGGAATCAGTTATTCATTTTTTCCGGTTAATAAGGTAGCTAATTTAAGAACTACTGATAATCTAAAAAAATTTTGACGACGGAAAATTTCATGGTCAACCAGAATTTTTTTAAAAATATAACAAAATCTGCCAAAACTACTGTTAAAGTGTATTTCTTGACGATGGCATGAGACACACCCAAGCAGTATGACGTCAAAAATTGGCTGCCCGCCCTTCGTCAAAAAATGCTGGAGACGGCCCACCTTACTATTACAATATTTTCCTTTCTCCTTGGTTGTCCATTTTGATAGAAGAATGTCGTTCCAGAACATAGTGAATGTCGTATGTCACATGCACAGTTAAACATTTCAGTTCAACGTTGCACCATATCTTAGTGCTCTACAGCAACTTTCACATTATTATGGTGCAATCTAGGTTGAACCAAAAATCCATGATCGACAATAGCGTAGCTTTTACCAAATAATCTTACAATCTCCCAAACTGCAACCGAAACCTTCGATGAATCTATGTCAACAAACCCACAGACAGGGGTACCCTCTGGCCCGGTTGCTCAGTGAGTAAAGGCGTGCAGCTAGTAATCAGAGGATTACTAGTTCCAGCCCGTGCCGTGACAAAGATAAGAAAAAAGTATTGATCTTGTGATCGGAGGGTACAATAAGAGAATATTTTATCTAATCTAAATTTTAATGGGGGTAGCCATTTTGATGCAACGGTACACCACTAAATAATATCCGTGGTAGCCATAAAATGTGCATAGGAAATTAATACAATTCAATCAAGTGCAAATCATATTTAATGGGATCGTTCTCAGAAACGATATTTTTATTCAGCTTCAATTCTGATGTAGTTAGAGAAACCATTCGATAGAAATGATCTTAAAGTAACATACCGTTTTTTTTTTTAACTTAAAAAATCCTATATCATGAACTCTATGGCTTAAAAAATAAAATAATATTATCCAAACTGACAGTCTGTGGTTATGACAATACGTTAATGAAATATGGTTAGTTTTATGGTATAGTTATTTGAGGAAGTATTTCGGGAAGATTATTTTTTTGTATAATTATCTCCTCGAAACGAACAATTTTCTGTTTTATCGTCATAAATTAGGGTTACCATTAGGTCGTAAGCACTATAAATTCAAAACAACTTATAAATACCTGAAAATAACCTCACATTTTACCATTGATTTATTGATTGATTATTTTTTATTTTTGTAAAACGATATTAATAAAATGTTATTGTTTTTTTTCAGTGCAACTAACCGGAGGCGGTGGTACGTTTTTACAATATATATTAATTAAAAATTATAAATTAATGTAAAATGCCTTCCCCATAAGAATGCTTTTGAAGATGAGAATGTAGTAGTTCTTATAAAATCAGGAAGTATAAGATTTATGATCAATTTAACTGGATCATAGATATACTTTCAAACAATATTTTTATATGTTCTAAAATTATTTTGAATTTTATATACATATATATTATATTTAGATAGTAAAGTCTTTTAAAGTGAAAGTTCATTTCTTTTAACTTTAATTTATAATGCCTTCAGTAAACCCTTAAATTTTGTCCCAACGCAATACTGAAACATCTACGAAACCGTCTAGCAAAATTTTGAATTATTACATTTTAGATCTTGTATATTAACTTAATTTGTTCGTTGTTTTCAGTCGGCCCAGGCGTAGGTCCTACAGTTGGTAAGTCTGATACTATTAGTATACACAAGCATACTATTACCTAGTAGTTAAAATATAAAATATGCATTCCACCCCCAAAATTGATAAAAATCGTCCGTTTCTATAGCAACATGAATATCGATAGCAATAAAATAATTACACAAGTAGATCAGCAAACTGCATGATTATAATCAATTCTGAGTACAATCAAAATTAAAATATGATAATTACAAGTATTACATAAAATAAAAAGTGTAATTATATATATATATATATATATATATATATATATATATATATATATATATATATATATATATATATATATATATATATATATATATATATATATATATATATATATATATATATATATATATATATATATATATTGACGCAAGTTGTCATATATCCGCTGTGGGAAAAATTGGTTAAAGAAAAAGGAATCGAATAACATTATCCAAGCGTATTGAGTATTTTATTTTCAGACTGACTTCCAACAACTGACTTCGGACTGCAATCGTGTCAGCTAACTTATAAACTTATAAGAATTGAATCTTTTACATAAGGCGTCCTCTGGGTCGCAATAAAATAAAATATGTTTCTTCATCAGCCAATGAGCGAACACAAACTTCCACACTAACAGCATGACTTTGCTGTTTAGCAGGAATAGGTACAGTCCTGTTCACATGTCTTTTGTAGAGTCCCACGAGGTCCGGATTGTGACGACTCGTACCAATCCATCTTTACCAGAGAAGGTCTCCACTATGTGTCCAGGAAGCTTTTTAGTGCAGTTGCAGTAAATTCAACGTTCGAATCAAAAAAGGTTTTATGCGAGTCATTAAAGCCTTGGCTCTGCCGCGTTGTTTTATTAGAGTAGCTTCTTCCGTTATTTTAGAAGAAAAGATTTATACAGCACCTGGTAAATCCATAGATGTCTTCGCGTGCCTCCAAAAAATGTTGACGCTAGTTGTCATATGTCCGCTGTGGGAAAAATTAGTTATAGAAAAAGGAATCGAATGACATTATCCAATCGTGTTTTATTTTCAGACAGACTTCCAACAACTGCCTTCAGACTGCAATCTAGTCTGATAACTTATAAAAATCGAATCATTTACATAAGGCGCCCTCTGGGTCGCAATAAAATAATATATGTTTCTTCATCAGCCAATGAGCGAACATAAAATTCAAAAGTATGATAGATGAAACCGTCTAGCATACTTTTGAATTATTACATTTTAGATCTAGTTTATTTAGCTTAATTTGTTCGTTGTTTTCAGTCGGCCCAAGCGTAGGTCCTACGGTTGGTAAGTCTGATACTATTAGTATACACAAGCATACTATTATCTAATAGTTAAAATATATAATATGCATTCCACCCCCAAAATTGATAAAAATTGCCCGTTTCTATAGCAACTTATAAACAACAGAGCTCTAGCGAGAGTCTGTCTCCTGATGGGAGTACATGAATAACTTATAAGAATCGAATCATTTACATAAAGCGCCCTCTGGGTCGCAATAAAATAATATATGTTTCTTCATCAGCCAATGAGCGAACATAAACTCCCACCCTAACAGCAAGACTTTGCTGTTAAGCAGAAAAAGGAACAGTCCTGTTCACATGTCTTTTGTAGAGTCCCCGCGAGGTCCGGATTGTGACGACTCGTACCCATCCATCTCTACCAGGGAAGGTCTCCAATATGCGTCCTATTGGCCAGAAAGCAGGGGGAAATTTCTCCTCCTTGGAGATGACTAAATCTCCAGGCTTTAGGTTAGATGAGGGTTTCCTCCACTTTGATCTTTGCTGGAGAAAGTTGAGGTAATCTCGATGCCAAACCTTCCAAACGCTTCTGCGAAGTCTCTGAACAGCTTCCCAGCACGTTCCTACTTTGATCTCAGAGGAAGGGTCTGTAGAATCAGCCATGAAAGTTGGCGTGTTACAGTTTGAGATGGCTTCATCTAGGCTATCAGTACCAGTCAACAAATCATCCATGTAAAATTGTTCTTGGATGACACGAGAAATATTAGGATGCTCCACTGCACAGTCTTGGGATGTCTTCTTCAGGCATCTAGTTGCTAGAAATGAAGATGAAAATAGACCATAAGTAACCGTGTTCAATTTATATTCACTAATCGGATCATTTTCATTAAATCTCCATAAGATTTGTTGAAATGTGCGATATTTCGGCTAAACTAAAATTTGACTATACATTTTTTTAATGTCGGATGTTACCGCAATCTCATGACATCTAAAGTTCAAAAGTATCGAAAATAAATAGGGTTGCAATTTAGGTCCAATTCCTAAACAAGCATTTAAAGAATAAGTAGTAGAGCTCTTACACGATTCATCAGATACAACTCGTATACATTTGTTTGATTGTTTAGTTCTACAACGATGAGGGAGGTAGAATTTAGATGCATTTTCCATTAAATTCGAATCTTTATTGGATAAGGACATATGTCCAAGATCTATATATTCCTGTAAAAATTCTTTATATTTTATTTTTAAATCAGGATTAGATTTGAATTTCCACTTTATACTTAACAGTCGCGATACAGCAGCCGGTTTCGAATTTCCCAATACTATTTCAGAGTGAAAAAAAGGAAGTTCCACTACGTATCTACCAGAAGTGTCAATAGAATGAGTTTCGGCAAAATGATTTTCGCTGAACTCTTCTTCTTTATTCAGATATGTATCAGTAATAGGCAACTCTTCAGTTCGACAAAATCTTTTTAACTCCTCATCTACGTTTGAAGAATGAAGAATAGACAAACTTACCGAGATATTTGAAGGATAGCTGCTAAATTCAATCTTACCAGACAGTATCCAACCCAGCTTGCTATTCTGAGCAAGTGGTAATTCTTTATTTAGTGAAACAATTTGACCTGGTAGTAGCAGTGAAAAAATATTGTCTGCTCCTAAAATTAGATCAACTCGATTAGAAATTGAAAAGGTTGGGGCGGCTAGGTGTAAATTTTAAATGTTTCAAGTCCAAAATATTTATAGTAGAAGACGGTATAGATGCAGTTAAGTTATTTAATATATAAGCATCGATATTAAATATTTCATCGCTATGCTAAAAGGAAGACATTTCAACATGAACAAGTCCTCGAGTATTTTCTGCATTAACTGCCGAGAGTCCTAAAACCCTAAAATTAGCGTGACTTCTTTTAAGTCCTAATATGTTTGTGCACACTCTTCAGAAATGAAAGTTCCTTCAGAACCTGAATCCATTAAAATTCTAACTTCATGATATGTACCGCAAGAATCTTTAATTTTAACTATCGCAGTAGGCAACAACACGGCCTTTCTCCGAGAGCGAGTTAAGCCACTGATCAACTCCTTCGGATTCGAGTGTTTAGGTTCGTCGGAATGATCAACTTCGCTTAGTGAGTTTCCCGCCGTTGCGTGGGTAGTGGTAGGGTAAGTGAAATTTGTACTCCCGGCCCGCCCTTAGGCATTCGGGGGAAGGTCCGGCCGAGGGCACCTTCAGCCGTCACGACAGCAACCCTGCCCAGCATTCGAGTACTAACTTATTGTCTTATACGAATACCGTTCATTCTATTACTTTGGACTCTGACTGAAAGTTGTTCGCCCCTTCAACGCTCACTCTATTTTATTATTTTATTTTATTAATTCCATATTACATCTGTCATTTATATCATTTACATTATTGTACTTGGTATTTACATTCTCATATATTCCTCTTTTATTGATACATTTATTTATTATTTTGATTAAAATATACCAAGTGCAGAAACAAAGTCGAAGCTGAACATGTTCGGCACAATAAAAACTCAATAACAATATAATACAATACAATTTAACATATATACATTTCATTAATTCATGAAAGAAATCATAATGACAACGATCAAACTGGGACTATTGACCTGTTGTCAAAGTGGGTAGTGGTAGAAGAAAGGTTTCCCTGAATTGATTCGCATAACACAGATTGGTGTCGTTGCTTGCACCGGGTACACACATGTGTAGAGGGACAGTCGCGCAATATGTGCTGATCCGAGAGACAGTTATAACACAAATAACGCTTCTGGGCAAAATTCTTTCGTGCGGTAACATCTAGTTGCTTGAATTTAAAACATTTAACAAGAGGATGGTTTCCAATACATTTTGAACATTTGATAACTTTAAAGTTTTTTTGTTTTGATGTGATCATTATGACCGGTCTAGAAAACTTTCCTTTAGCTGCACTTAAATTGAAACTTTCTAAAGCATAACAGCGTGTATTAAGAAAGTCAATAAACGTATCAAAAGTTGGAAATGAGTCATCGCTTTTAGTTTTAACCCAAAGTTGTTTTGTTCTGAATCTAATTTATCTAAGACTAGATGAATTAACCAAGGATCCCTTGAAGAAGCTTCGAATATTAATTATTTCAAACCACGAACTACTTTGTCCGCCGTGTCTGAAATGTAGCGTAGAATTTTTTATTTGTTGTCGCATTTTAGGCAGTTGCAAAAACGTATTTATAAGTTGAGTAACAATTTGCCGTTTGTTATCATAGCGAGCAACTACTTTGCTCCAAGCCTGATCGTAACTTGCTTCTGCGAAAGGAAATTGTTTTATCACAGCTGCTGGAACTCCGGACAGTAGGCTTTTCAAATATTGAAACTTTTGTATTGGATTTAATATTTCGTTATTGTACACCGTTGCACAAAATAAATCCTTGAATGAAATCCAATCACTATAATTTCCCGTGAAAGTTGGAAGTCAATCGAGGTACTTTGATATCCGACTGACTTGATAGCTGTTGTGTAACAGAATGGTGTTGATTCGAGACATTAATCGATGAGTTTTGAAGATGCGAATCACTGTGTTGATTTGAAGAAATGTTAGCAATATTATTCACAATTTCATATTTCAATTCGCAGTAGGTTTCTTCTACAGTTTCAATTTCCGAAAGGTTTACGGGAAGTTGAGAATCGTAATTGTTGAAATCACGCCAGACACGTTCCAAATTATCTAAGCGAATATATAGTGCAGTTGCAGTAAATTCATCGTTCGAATCAAGAAAGGTTTTTATGCGAGTCATTGAATCCTTGGCTCTGCCGCGTTGTTTTATTAGAGTAGCTTCTTCAGTCATTTTAGAAGAAAAAGATTTATACAGCACCTAGTAAATTCATCGATGTCGTCGCGTGCCTCCAAAAAATGTTGACACTAGTTGTCAGATATCAGATGTTTTATTTTCAGACTGACTTTCAAAAACTGACTTCAGACTGCAATCGAGTCTGATAACTTATAAGAATCAAATCATTTACATAAGGCGCCCTCTGGGTCGCAATAAAATAATATATGTTTCTTCATCAGCCAATGAGCGAATATAAAATTCAAAAGTATGCTAGACGAAACCGTCTAGCACACTTTTGAATTATTACATTTTAGATATTTTTTATTAACTTAATTTGTTCGTTGTTTTCAGTCGGCCCAAGCGTAGTTCCTACGGTTGGTAAGTCTGATACTTTTAGTATACACAAGCATACTATTACCTAGTAGTTAAAATATATAATATGCATCCAACCCCCAAAATTGATAAAAATTGCCCGTTTCTATGGCAACTTATAGACAACAGAGCTCTGGCGAGAGTCTGTCTCCTGATGGGAGTACAGGAATATCGATTGGAAAAAATTAATTATGCAAGCAGAACAGCAAACTGCATGGTTATAATCAATTCTGAGTGCAATCAAAATTAAATTTAAAATATGTGATAATTACAAATATTGCATAAAATATATATATATTGCATAAATATATATATATATATAATATATATATATATATATATAATATATATATATATATATATAATATATATATATATATATATATAATTGGCGTGCATTTATTAATTTTTAGTTGGCGGTGGTCCGTCTGTTGTTGGTCCAGGTGAGATATTTGTATTCGTTCAATCTTTAGTAACTACACATTCATAAATAATTTAATTAAATTCATAACGATTTCAATAAACCATTAAAAAATATTGAAAAAATTAATTATTATTAAAAAAAATTGATAAAGTTATAATAAGGTTCGTTTATAAACGTCACAATATAGCTAGCTACATAAGTGTCTTATTAGTCATTTTCAAATGTAAGATATAAACTCGTTTTATGAACATTGCGTTAAAATACAAATACAACGTTAAAATACGCAATAAAAATCTATCAAATCTGGACATGTTTCGGGAGATACATCTCCCTTCATCTGTAGAAAATAAAAAGTATGTGTGTAATAAAATATAAATAAACCCAGAAATTGAAAGTGTTGCCAAAGAACAAAAAACTATCTCATTCGGTTGTAGTTAACTATTGTGTGCCAACAAGCGGAAAATACTGGGACCACAAATGTTTCATTGACACCCGAATCAATATTGCTAAAAATATGAAACGCCTCCAGGAAGTCAAGTTCAACTGAAGATTTGGGTTTGCAAGTTAAATGTGGGTTAGAAACATTAAATATATGACCATGTTCCCAAGAGTGCTTGGCAATGGAGGACTTCCTTATTTTATGTTTAACAGTATGTGCTTGGTGCTCCTTAATACGCATTTTTAATGCTCTCTTTGTTTGACCGTTATATGGCATGCCACATTGACATGAAATACTGTATATGCCCCAGTTATTAAGGTCGTAAGGTTTTACCATCTTAATAACTGGGGTATATTCAGTATTTCATGTCAATCGAAATTTCAAATGTATTCCTATCATAAGACCATGGAATAGTACCTCGTAATTTTTAGTTAAATCACATGACAATCACATGACAAAGACAACACATAAGCTTGTACTACATTATATAATATTGAATGTCTACAATTCAGCATTTCTCTTTAAAGTAATTTTTATCCCAAACGATCATATGAAGCCATGACTTGGAGAGTGAGGTGCCAACTTAAGTGTTGCCTATGTTATCTGCAAGTTGCTCAAAATTCGAGAAAGTGTCTCCAGATATTTTCTAAATACTAGAAAGTCGTCCAGAATATCCAACAAATTATACTGGCGTGTATACGGGACAGGTGCACGATAAATCTGATCGGGGTCCAAATTCCCGACGTCTATTGAAGGCGTTGGGTACCAGTTCATGTGTTTTCTCGTCATCTGACCATGGTTCTAAAATAACGAGGTTGCATGTATGAATGTGTATGTGTTCCCGGGGTCTTTCCTTCGAGATTGACCTCGAACTGTCGCCAATAGCCCACTTTGCAGCTCTAGCGCGACGTTAATTAACAAAACCAAACCAGATATTTTCTTTAGAAAAAAATCCAAATCAGCAAATATTAAAGTGGCAATTAAGTGACATGCGATTTTAATCTTCGAGCATGGATCCTTTTTAGTAGAGGAGTCATGACGTCCCTCTCGCTAACATCAAAGTGAAGCCAACATGTATGGCCCAAGACACGTGATTATTAACTACGTCATTCCATTCATAAATTTTCACAGTTACACATTTCCCAATTCACAGTAGTAGTTGTTGTATGACCGTGTAGTATTGACCTAAGAATGGTTTCGAATTGAATATTGAAAGTTAATTACATTACATCGGCCCCGTTACAAGTCGGTTTTCGGCAATTCCATTTTGGGCAGTCGTTTTGGGAATCTTCCATTATAATATTTTTTTTACTAGAATTTAATTCAATTTAAATTCTGGAAGTATTTAAAAAAAACATGTTAAACCCTCCCAAAAAACACATTTACAACTTTGTTATTTATGTTCGTCGTAAAAAGTAAATACATTTAAAAGATCAATTCATTGTGTCCAAAAATGGCCTCATTTCGACCTTGCAATAGTTTTCCTTTCAATATAAATTTATTTAAATTCGAAGGGGAAATAAAATCAGGTGCTTTTATTGATCAGGGAAAAGGGTTGGCTTGGCCGCAACTGGAAGTTTCCGTATTGAAACATTAGAATTAAAAAACAAAATCATAAAAATATTTTCCATATTATAAGGATATTTTTTTTCTATTGTAGATGGGAAAACCTTTCACGGTAAGTAGTATAGGGTTTTAAGATTATTAATTTTCGCAAATATTACTCAAATTTAAATATAACAAATACAAATACAAATATTGACGACCAACAACAGGCTCAAGGCCCAACAAGGTTGGTCCATCTAGTACCTCTTAACTATCCCCCAATGCATATCTAACTTCTTCTTAAAATCCGTTACTCCTTTACAATTAACAATATTCACTGGCAAGTTGTTCCATTTGTCTATTACCCTATTATAGAAATAGTGTTTTCTCCCTTCCCGATAAAAATGGGATTTGTTTAACTTAAACCCATGACCTCTCGTTCTATCACTCATATTAAAATCTAAACCGTTCTATTACAGAGATAAGATAAAACTTATGCATTTCTCTTAATATTCCAAATGCTTGTCAAAGTTATTTCTTTATTGCATGCAAGTTGATAAGTGATGTCTACAAATTTGTAATTTTATTAATTATTTATTAGGAGGTACACATTATCATGTAGGTAAGTATATTATCAATTTATTTCTTTGTGGAGAATTTCAAAGATAAAACTATTTGAATGTAACACATGCTTCTTAAATACTGCAATTCAAAATTGATTTATGTACTTCGGTTATATTTCTGATGTGTTATCGGTATAAATCCACCTAGGTTATATAGTAATAAATCCCCCTACGTAATACAGTAATAAATCCCCCAATACTTATAAATCCCCCTAGGTTATATAGTAATAAATCTCCCTAAACACCTCAACCCCAAATTTCGAATAAATTTCAAGTTTTAAAAATTTCGGCACAACATTCGTCTGTCAAAAAAAAAAAAATTTGATCGTCTTTAAAATGTTAAGGCTTTGTAAAAAAATTGATATTTGTTTTATAAACGTGTTAATAGCTTTTTTGAATTTTAAGTTATATATTATATTTTTACGATTTAATAAGCATAAAATGTTGAATATTTTTTAGGTTACGAAATTAATATAAATTTTTGAAAACAATTAAAACACAAATCTGTAAAAAAATCTCTTCATACGTCTGTAGTATATAGTTTGACTTTATTTAAACAATTAAAAAAATTAAATATTACATATTGAAGGGGCAGTAGTGTTTTTAAAAAAAAAACATATTTAGGCTTAAAAAACGCAAAAATACATAAAAAAATTCTGTGTTTATTGTTTAGAAAAAGATGTTCTAATAATGCAAGAAAATGATATTTCGAAATTCATTAATTAAAAAAATTAGGATTTGGGGCTCGGGTCTCCCTTAACTAGCCTCAGACCTAACCAGTATTATAAGTTTGTTTTTAAAAATCGGAACTATATACTCGGGGACAACCTAAGTTGAACCTGAAGAAGAAGCTATGACATGTATAAAATATGTAATTGCTTTAGGCTCAACTTAGGTTGTCCCCGAGTTATAGCTATATGGCCAGAAGTTTGAACGGCAGAGCTTTATTCACCATGGCGCCATCTAACGAATTTAGTAAGAAGTAATTTCTTGCTGCTCTTATGGGAATGGGGATAGAGGGGATTTTAAATTTAATGTAGATTGATTCATTCCATTTATTTTGAAGGTCGAATGCGTTTAATTTCATCAACCTCTGAACAGTACTGTGGAGATTTATATAAAACACAATTAATCAAACCTATAAAGTATAAATAATTTTTATGAACTACTTTTTAGAACATACTTTTCCAACAAATTATTACTCAAACAAAACAAAATTATATTAATAATAATTGCTCAAATATTTTTAGTTAAAGGAGCACCGGGCACTCCAGCGGCTGGTAAGTATTTATTAGGAATTTGTTTAGATTGATTTTGTTTAGCTTGAATTTCTTTAGATTGAATTTGTTTAGATTAAATTTATTTAGATTGAATTTGTTTAGATTGAATTTGTTTTAAAAATTTATTTAGTTCCGAAGTCGACTTTGTCTTTGTGGCACACGAATATATTCGCAATCAAATTGAAAATGCTTTAAATTAAATGTGCTGTAAATTAGATATCACAATGATTTTGTTTAGATTGCATTTTTTAAGATTGAATTTGTTTAGATTGAATTTGTTTAGATTGAATTTGTGTAGATTGAATTTGTTTTGAAAATTTATTTAGTTCCGAAGTCGACTTTGTCTCTGTGGCACACGTATATATTCGCAATCAAATTGAAAATACTTTAAATTAAATGTGCTGTTAATTAACTCATTAAAAATATTTTAATAGCCAAATCACACGCCAAATCACACGCCAAGTCACACGAATACATTCGCAGTCATATTGCATATATTTTAAATTAAATGTACTGTTAATTTACTCCTTGAAAATAATAAAATTTTAATCTTCAAATCACAAAATATATTCGCAGTCAGCTTGAATATATTTTAAATTAAATATGCTGTTAATTAACTGATTAAAAATAATAAGATTTTAACTGCCAAATCACACGCCAAGTCACACGAATATATATTCGTAGTCAGATTGAAAATACTTTAAGTTAAATGTGCTGTTAATTAACGGCGTTCATTGAAAATAATAATATTTTAAACGCCAGGTCACAAAATATATTCGCCAAGTCACATGTATATATTCGCAGTCAAACTAAAAATACTTTAAATTAAATGTGATGTTAATTAACTCATTGAAAATAATAATATTTTAATCGCCAAGTCACGAAAATATTCGCAGTCAGATTGAATATACTTTAAATTAAATGTGCTGTTTATTAACTCATTGAAAATAATAATAATTTAATCACCAAATCACACACTAAGTCACACGAATATATGCGCAGTCAGATTAAATATACTTTAAATTAAATGTGCTGTTCATTAACTCATTGTAAATAATAATATTTTAATCGTCAATTCGCACGAATATTTTCACAGTCAGATTGAATATATTTTAAATTAAATATGTAGTTAATTTACTTATTAAAAATAATAATATTTTAAACACCAAATAAAAATATTTTAAAATTTAAATTGCAATTATTTTGCAGAAAAAATACAATAATTAGTAATATTAAATACATGCATGGTGAAAATTTCGAGATATTTGTTATTAATAAATTGAGCCAGTTGCAAACACAGATAGATCCATATTTTCTCGTAAAATCATTTTATTTATATTTTTTACAAGGAAGCACTACATAACCTTGCAAAGAGGTATTGACTAAAAGTGTCAGAATCCAGTCCAAAAATACATTCAAAGCCATGCTTTCAGGTCCTAAAGTTCGCAGCTGTTAATCGTTTTTAGCGTCCCCTGTGAAATTTATGAAAATGGATCTTATGAAAGTGAACTTTTTATTTTTAACCGACTGCCCAGCGCGCCCACCAAAACTACAAAATTAAACCGCCAGAAACTTTTAATTAAAA
>OZ010670.1:67541254-67666254 GCA_963932185.1 Troglohyphantes excavatus
TGTATGTATGTATGTATGTATGTATGTATGTATGTATGTATGTATGTATGTATGTATGTATGTATGTATGTATGTATGTATGTATGTATGTATGTATGTATGTATGTATGTATGTATGTATGTATGTATGTATGTATGTATGTATGTATGTATGTATGTATGTATGTATGTATGTATGTATGTATGTATGTATGTATGTATGTATGTATGTATGTATGTATGTATGTATGTATGTATGTATGTATGTATGTATGTATGTATGTATGTATGTATGTATGTATGTATGTATGTATGTATGTATGTATGTATGTATGTATGTATGTATGTATGTATGTATGTATGTATGTATGTATGTATGTATGTATGTATGTATGTATGTATGTATGTATGTATGTATGTATGTATGTATGTATGTATGTATGTATGTATGTATGTATGTATGTATGTATGTATGTATGTATGTATGTATGTATGTATGTATGTATGTATGTATGTATGTATGTATGTATGTATGTATGTATGTATGTATGTATGTATGTATGTATGTATGTATGTATGTATGTATGTATGTATGTATGTATGTATGTATGTATGTATGTATGTATGTATGTATGTATGTATGTATGTATGTATGTATGTATGTATGTATGTATGTATGTATGTATGTATGTATGTATGTATGTATGTATGTATGTATGTATGTATGTATGTATGTATGTATGTATGTATGTATGTATGTATGTATGTATGTATGTATGTATGTATGTATGTATGTATGTATGTATGTATGTATGTATGTATGTATGTATGTATGTATGTATGTATGTATGTATGTATGTATGTATGTATGTATGTATGTATGTATGTATGTATGTATGTATGTATGTATGTATGTATGTATGTATGTATGTATGTATGTATGTATGTATGTATGTATGTATGTATGTATGTATGTATGTATGTATGTATGTATGTATGTATGTATGTATGTATGTATGTATGTATGTATGTATGTATGTATGTATGTATGTATGTATGTATGTATGTATGTATGTATGTATGTATGTATGTATGTATGTATGTATGTATGTATGTATGTATGTATGTATGTATGTATGTATGTATGTATGTATGTATGTATGTATGTATGTATGTATGTATGTATGTATGTATGTATGTATGTATGTATGTATGTATGTATGTATGTATGTATGTATGTATGTATGTATGTATGTATGTATGTATGTATGTATGTATGTATGTATGTATGTATGTATGTATGTATGTATGTATGTATGTATGTATGTATGTATGTATGTATGTATGTATGTATGTATGTATGTATGTATGTATGTATGTATGTATGTATGTATGTATGTATGTATGTATGTATGTATGTATGTATGTATGTATGTATGTATGTATGTATGTATGTATGTATGTATGTATGTATGTATGTATGTATGTATGTATGTATGTATGTATGTATGTATGTATGTATGTATGTATGTATGTATGTATGTATGTATGTATGTATGTATGTATGTATGTATGTATGTATGTATGTATGTATGTATGTATGTATGTATGTATGTATGTATGTATGTATGTATGTATGTATGTATGTATGTATGTATGTATGTATGTATGTATGTATGTATGTATGTATGTATGTATGTATGTATGTATGTATGTATGTATGTATGTATGTATGTATGTATGTATGTATGTATGTATGTATGTATGTATGTATGTATGTATGTATGTATGTATGTATGTATGTATGTATGTATGTATGTATGTATGTATGTATGTATGTATGTATGTATGTATGTATGTATGTATGTATGTATGTATGTATGTATGTATGTATGTATGTATGTATGTATGTATGTATGTATGTATGTATGTATGTATGTATGTATGTATGTATGTATGTATGTATGTATGTATGTATGTATGTATGTATGTATGTATGTATGTATGTATGTATGTATGTATGTATGTATGTATGTATGTATGTATGTATGTATGTATGTATGTATGTATGTATGTATGTATGTATGTATGTATGTATGTATGTATGTATGTATGTATGTATGTATGTATGTATGTATGTATGTATGTATGTATGTATGTATGTATGTATGTATGTATGTATGTATGTATGTATGTATGTATGTATGTATGTATGTATGTATGTATGTATGTATGTATGTATGTATGTATGTATGTATGTATGTATGTATGTATGTATGTATGTATGTATGTATGTATGTATGTATGTATGTATGTATGTATGTATGTATGTATGTATGTATGTATGTATGTATGTATGTATGTATGTATGTATGTATGTATGTATGTATGTATGTATGTATGTATGTATGTATGTATGTATGTATGTATGTATGTATGTATGTATGTATGTATGTATGTATGTATGTATGTATGTATGTATGTATGTATGTATGTATGTATGTATGTATGTATGTATGTATGTATGTATGTATGTATGTATGTATGTATGTATGTATGTATGTATGTATGTATGTATGTATGTATGTATGTATGTATGTATGTATGTATGTATGTATGTATGTATGTATGTATGTATGTATGTATGTATGTATGTATGTATGTATGTATGTATGTATGTATGTATGTATGTATGTATGTATGTATGTATGTATGTATGTATGTATGTATGTATGTATGTATGTATGTATGTATGTATGTATGTATGTATGTATGTATGTATGTATGTATGTATGTATGTATGTATGTATGTATGTATGTATGTATGTATGTATGTATGTATGTATGTATGTATGTATGTATGTATGTATGTATGTATGTATGTATGTATGTATGTATGTATGTATGTATGTATGTATGTATGTATGTATGTATGTATGTATGTATGTATGTATGTATGTATGTATGTATGTATGTATGTATGTATGTATGTATGTATGTATGTATGTATGTATGTATGTATGTATGTATGTATGTATGTATGTATGTATGTATGTATGTATGTATGTATGTATGTATGTATGTATGTATGTATGTATGTATGTATGTATGTATGTATGTATGTATGTATGTATGTATGTATGTATGTATGTATGTATGTATGTATGTATGTATGTATGTATGTATGTATGTATGTATGTATGTATGTATGTATGTATGTATGTATGTATGTATGTATGTATGTATGTATGTATGTATGTATGTATGTATGTATGTATGTATGTATGTATGTATGTATGTATGTATGTATGTATGTATGTATGTATGTATGTATGTATGTATGTATGTATGTATGTATGTATGTATGTATGTATGTATGTATGTATGTATGTATGTATGTATGTATGTATGTATGTATGTATGTATGTATGTATGTATGTATGTATGTATGTATGTATGTATGTATGTATGTATGTATGTATGTATGTATGTATGTATGTATGTATGTATGTATGTATGTATGTATGTATGTATGTATGTATGTATGTATGTATGTATGTATGTATGTATGTATGTATGTATGTATGTATGTATGTATGTATGTATGTATGTATGTATGTATGTATGTATGTATGTATGTATGTATGTATGTATGTATGTATGTATGTATGTATGTATGTATGTATGTATGTATGTATGTATGTATGTATGTATGTATGTATGTATGTATGTATGTATGTATGTATGTATGTATGTATGTATGTATGTATGTATGTATGTATGTATGTATGTATGTATGTATGTATGTATGTATGTATGTATGTATGTATGTATGTATGTATGTATGTATGTATGTATGTATGTATGTATGTATGTATGTATGTATGTATGTATGTATGTATGTATGTATGTATGTATGTATGTATGTATGTATGTATGTATGTATGTATGTATGTATGTATGTATGTATGTATGTATGTATGTATGTATGTATGTATGTATGTATGTATGTATGTATGTATGTAGGTAGGTAGGTAGGTAGGTAGGTAGGTAGGTAGGTAGGTAGGTAGGTAGGTAGGTAGGTAGGTAGGTAGGTAGGTAGGTAGGTAGGTATGTATGTATGTATGTATGTATGTATGTATGTATGTATGTATGTATATATATATATATATATATATATATTAAATTTAAAGTATATTATTATAGTATTAAAGTATATTATTATAGTATTAAAGTATAGTATTATAGTATTAAAGTATATTATTATAGTATTAAAGTATATTATTATAGTATTAAAGTATATTATTATAGTATTAAAGTATATTATTATAGTATTAAAGTATATTATTATAGTATTAAAGTATATTATTATAGTATTAAAGTATATTATTATAGTATTAAAGTATATTATTATAGTATTAAAGTATATTATTATAGTATTAAAGTATATTATTATAGTATTAAAGTATATTATTATAGTATTAAAGTATATTATTATAGTATTAAAGTATATTATTATAGTATTAAAGTATATTATTATAGTATTAAAGTATATTATTATAGTATTAAAGTATATTATTATATTTAAAGTACATCTCGATGATACTAAGTTGAATTAAAAAAAAAACAGTAAAATTTATATTTTTACAATGACAAAATAGTTAAATACATCTTTAATTTTATGCTCTTTTTATAGTCAGCGGCGGTACCCGTACTGTTAGTAAGTCTTCTTTGATATTTTTATTGTTATAATAATGCCTTACAACATTATTTGAAATTCAAATTCGTCAAAATTATATAGCTTAAGAGGACAATGATGTTACAAACTTTTAAAACAAACGAATTTTGAGTTTAAATTTATGGGGTTTATGATGTTCGTACATATCGTTTGATACTAAGTTTTTGAAGAACTTCACATATTATGTTTTATAAATTACCAGGAATTTTAAGTTTTATAGTTTTTCAAGTAATGGTATCTCTTCATGTCTTGGTACATTTTTCTGAAAAAGTATATTTTTATCAAAACGCAATTTTATAGTTTATAGTTCGCGCAATAACGCAATTTTTTAGTTATAGGAATTCCGAAAAAATTGCTCATTTTTTTCTTCATAAAATATATTTATATGTGTCATAAACATATTTAAGGAGGTGTGTACAAAATTTCAAAACAATAAAGGAAACAGAACCTATGTTTATATGCCATTTATCATCTTTCTACACACACTTCGTCTGCAACAATCGTCATTTACTCAAAATAATTTTATTTTACGATTAAAATGCTGAGGCTTTGTAACTAATTAACTTAAAACTAAACTGTTAATAGTTTTTAAAACTCTAATATTTGTTTTATAAACGTATGAATAGTTTTTTTTAATTAAGTAATACATTATTTTTTACGTTTTGAACTTAAAATAAATTTTTGAAAACTATGAAAACCCAAATCTGCAAAAGTCTATTCATACGTATATAGTGCATACTTTGACATTATATAATCAATTAATTTTTTTTAAACATTAAAAATTGAAAGTGGAGTTGTGTTTTTAAAAAAAGTTTAATTAAGCTTAAAAAACCGCAAAAAATTTAAAAAAAAATTAAAAATATATATATTTGTTTTTTATTATTGTTCAGAAAAAGTTGTTCTAATAATATGAAAAAAATGGTATTTCTGAATTCAACAAATTATGAATTGTTGCTCGGATCTCCTTTTAAACCAAAATATGAGTTGTCTTACTAGAATAAAAGAAGATATATATGAAAATATTAATAAAAAAATTATATTTAAAAAAAAAAACACCGTAATTTTTTTCTGGTCCAAAACCAACCTTAAAAGTAGGTTCCGTAATTTAATTACAATGTATTCTACATAAAAATGAAATTTGCTGATTGTATATCGAAAAATGTTTCAAAAAAGTATAACCTTCGAACTTATTATCCAAAAATCCTACAGTTATAAAATTACTTTTTTTAATATAAACTATACTAAATGTAGTCCATATTGTGATTGAATCTTATTAAAAAGTGTTTTCGATACAGGTATACCACATTTTATACCATTTAAATTAATAGTATTGTAGTTGTACTGTTTTTATAAGCACAAAGCACCTATTTTCCAGCAGCATTTTATAGCACACATTTTCGCTCGCACATACTGTACGGTTAAACGCAGAATTTTTGGAAATAGTTTTATTATTTTCATTTAATTAAATAAAAGTTGTATGTTTTATGTGATGAATTTGGTGCGATTACAGTTAAAAAGATTAATTTAGAATTTTTTGCAATTTTATGGATTAAAGAAAAGTTATGAATTTTTTACGTGTGCTGCTTTATTTAACTTTTTTGCCCTATTGGTTATGTAATCAAAATTATTCCTTTTGTTCGACATATAGAAATCTTTATTGATGAGTGGTTATTTTTATCGAGAATTTCAATTTCTATTAGAAACATGAAATGAGATTCTAGAAGAAAAATTCGTCAGATGACCTATTTTAAATTTATCTAGTTTTGAATTCTAAACAAATATTTTTTGAAGCGTTTACAACTGTTTACCTCAAAAAGTGCCTACAAAACATGGGTAAACAAAATTGAACGTTATCATGATAACTTCAAAGATAATAAAAAAAGCTAAAATAATTAATTTTTAAAAAAAATGTTTTTTTAGTTTCATATAGCTTACAGCGATATACACTTTTTGGCTGTCAGCACTCGGTATCGAACCGAGGAACTTCTGCTTACTAAGCTGAGTCAGGCTAAAGTGATCACACAAGTTTAAGTGGGAGTATCGAGTGTATGAAGTGAATCCCACACTATATTTATATTTTATCCAAACCCAGAAACATCTACCAGCATACTTTTCAACTATTACATTTTAGGTCTTGTTTATTAACTTAATTTTTTCGTTGTTTTCAGTCGGTCCAAGCGGGGTCCCTACGGTTGGTGAGTCTGGTGCTTTTAATATACCCATCCCTACTATTATAATCTAGTAGTTAAAATACTTATTATTCTATTTGGAATTATGCAATTAATCGAACTAACTCAAATGTATATCGAAGAAAAAAAATTATATATGTTCTGTCTTTCAGTCAACGTAGATGGATCCCCAGTTACATGTAAGTAAATTTGAACGGTTTCCATTTTATTTTGTGCCAATACGTTAAAAAAGAACTGATATATTACACTTTACTTCATGTATTTTGTAGATGACTTATAAATATTGAAATGTTTTTTGTGTGTGTTTTATAATTTACGCAAAAGTAAAATTTTGATCGAGGTAATATCAGAATATGTATTAAATAAATTATCCGTTGGACATGTATTAGAATTCGACAGTCTTAAAAAATTAAAAGTTCTCCT
The DNA here is from genome assembly GCA_963932185.1 of Troglohyphantes excavatus. Lineage (NCBI taxonomy): Eukaryota > Metazoa > Arthropoda > Arachnida > Araneae > Linyphiidae > Troglohyphantes > Troglohyphantes excavatus. Next base: position 67,548,584 of record OZ010670.1, read on the forward strand.
ATATGTTGTTCAATATTTTGTTTCTGTATGTTAAAAACGAATTGTCAGTTAGTTCAAGATACTTACACATTTTCCGGAAATCAAAATAAGACGTTTCTACGTTCTTTTTAAGGAGCTTAAAAGCAACTTCTAAGGCTAAAGTTTTTTTAATGCAAAAAAAAATTAAACAAAATGTTTGTTCTAAATCCATTAATAGGCTTCTTAGTATAATTAAGACCAAATATCTTTAATACAGGTTTAGTAATATGATTTAAGATATTGTGGTTTTATGGACTTTCTAAGAGACTAGGTACATTTAAAGTTTCTAAGGACCCTTTGGAGAATACAAATAGTTTTTAAGTATTCTTTGTACAATATGAAGAGTTTCTAAGTACCCTTTGGACAATATAAAGAGTTTCTAAGTACTTTGGATAACATAAATAGTTCCTAAGTACCCTTTGGGCAATATAAACAATTCCTAAATACCCTTTGGACAATATAAAGAATTTCTAAGTACCCTTTGGTCAATATAAAGAGTTTCTAAGTACCATTTGGACAATATAAAGAGTTTAAGTACCCTTTGGACAATATGAAGAGTTTATAAGTACCCTTTGGTCAATATAAAGAGTTTCTAAGTACCTTTTGGACAATATGAAAAGTATCTAAGTACCATTTGGACAATATAAAGAGTTTAAGTACCCTTTGGACAATATGAAGAGTTTATAAGTACCGTTTGGACAATATAAAGAGTATCTAAGTACCATTTGGACAATATAAAGAGCTTCTAAGTACCCTTTGGACAATATGAAGAGTTTATAAGTACCCTTTTGCAATATAAATAGTTTCTAAGTACCCTTTGGTCAATATGAAGAGTTTGTAAGTACCCTTTGGGCAATATAAACAATTCCTAAATACCCTTTGGACAATATAAAGAGTTTGTAAGTACCCTTTGTACAATATAAAGAATTTAAAAGTATCCTTTGGACAATATAAAGAGTTTCTAAGCACCTTTTGAACAATATAAAGAGTTTCTTAGTACCATTTGGCCAATATAAACAGTTCCTAAGTACCCAATCGACAATATAAAGAGTTTGTAATGACACTTTGGACAATATAAAGAGTTTCATAGCACTTTATAAGGAATTCTTATGCATGTGCAACAAAAATAGGAATTTCTAAGAAGTTTTAAGATTCGTACGGATCTTGTATTACTTCACATTCTTTGACACACTATATTTTAGTTTATCCGAACATAACTTTTTTACTAATTGCACTGATTTTAATATTTTTTTTTACAAATAGAAGAACAAGGACGCTATTATTTGTTTGTTTTTAAATTCACAAGGGGATATATATATATATATATATATATATATATATATATATATATATATATATATATATATATATATATATATATATATATATATATATATATATATATATATATTATTCCGCGTTTCAATGCTTACCCTTTCCGAAAAACGTGTTATTTTTTCAAGTTACATCACTATGGTTACAATACTTTGCGATTTTCTTTAAAATATTAAATTTAATTGTTATAAGTAATTTTACTGCAATTCGTGTTAAATGGACATTAAAGTTTATATATATATATATGTATAAATGTTTATTTGTATGTTAATGTTTATATAAAATGTATGTTTATTTTTATGTTAATGTTTATATAAAATGTATGTTTATTTATCTTCCATGTTTATTATTTACCTTCATATGTTGATTTTTTTGTATTTCGATGTTTATTTAAGTATGTTTTTATATTTATATATATATGTGTGTGCATGTGCGTGTGCGTGTGTGTGTGTTTGTGCGCGTGTGCATGTGTGATATAGTTTATATGTACTTATTTATATAATTTCATTTATTGATATGTTTATATATTTAGTTGTTTATATTTTTATATTTATTGATATGTTTATATATTTAGTTGTTTATATTTTTATATTTATTGAACTTTTAAGTTTATTTTTCCATTGTTAAAACGGAGTACCCTATTTTAATACATTCAGGTATAAAGAAAATCATAATTTCTTACGTTTAGTACGCACATTTACGATGATTTATTGAGATATATGTCTTGCATCAGTGTACACTTATTAAACACTTCTTTCCAGTCAAATATTCGTTTAGTATTTAATTATTTATTTATTTCGTTCCAGATAGTGGAGGAGGCACTCGCACAGTCAGTAAGTCTATCAAAAAAAGAATTAATTACACTCTTGAATTAAAATTAATAATTTGTTTAATATTTTATTTATTTAAATTCATGCAACCCATAACTTAAAGGATTATATTCAGAGAATACAATAACACTTCAATTAATAAAATGAGCACTTAATTTGTGTTACAGATTTGACTCTTCGATTTATTTTAGAATTTTTTTTTTTAGATTTTAGATAATTAGATATTAAAGTCTTTTACAGTTAAAATTATTACTTTTAACTTTCATTTATAATGTTTTCAGAAAAACCCCAAATTTTGTCCCAATCCTGAAATATTTACAAAACCGCATAGAATACTTTTTAGTTATTACATTTTAGGTCTTGTTACTTAAGTTGTTTATTGTTTTCAGTTGGCCCAAGTGGGGTCCCTACAGTTGGTAAGTCTGGTGTTTTTTTTATACACAACCATACTATTATAATCTAGTAGTTAAAATACTTATTATTCTATTTGGAATTATGCAATTAATCGAACTAACTAAATATATTGAAAGAAAATACTAAAATGTGTTCTGTCTTTTAGTCAACATAGATGGATCCCCTGTTACATGTAAGTCCATTTAAACAGTTTCACATTTTATTTCGTTCCAATACGTTTAAAATAGAACTGAGATTGTACATTTTACTCGTAGTTTGAAGATGAGTTATAAATAATGAAATATTTTCGCTGTGTATTTTTCTAATTTACGCAAATATAATATCAGCATATGTTGAACATGTATTAAAATTCGACAGGTCTAAGGTTTTTCGACAGGTTTTTCTATATATGGTTAAATATTTTATTTCAACATTTAAAAAAGTTGTCGTATATTACTTCCTATTTTAAAATACTTAAAATACAAATACCACTTTAATAATACGCTACGAAAATACATATGATCTTAGACATCTTTTGGGAGATAGATAAATCTCCCTTCATCGGCAGAAATAAAAAGTATGTGTGTAAAAAAAAATTTATCTTATTTTATTTTTTCCTTTGTCTTACTTTTTTATTCTTTGGCACACCATTTTTGGGCTGTCTAGTATCAAAACCAGCTAGATCCATTTTCATAAATTTTATATGAGACTGGAATCATACATGTTTTGTTCAATAAAGCTTTGCAACGTGATGTATTACATTAAAAATTGAAGGGTTTGTTGTAAAAGGATGTAGCTCCAACCTAGGGGAATTTGGAGTTACATGTACTATATTGTGGTAAAAAATAACTTGTTCGTTTGGTGCCAGAAAGATGTAGCTCCAATCGTTAGTTCTCGAGTTACTCAATAGATGACAACGCAGCAGATGAGGCGGACGCAACAGAAATGGAGTGTGATGATTAAAAATGTAATTTTCGGTTTTTTAAAGCCAAGTTATATGTTATATTGCAATTGAAGTTTTCCTTAAATAAAATAATATTATAGTAATTTGTATTTTTTTTAATTTGTAATTTTTTTTAATTTGTATTTTTTTTTAAGTTTGTATTTTTTTTAATTTGTATTTTTTTTATTTGTATTTTTTTTTATTTGTATTTTTTTTTTATTTGTATTTTTTTTAATTTGTATTTTTTTTAATTTGTATTTTTTTTTAATTTGTATTTTTTTTTAAATATATTTCATAGAGGTAGACAGAGCATCTATTTGGTTGCAAGAAAGAGGTAGCTCCAACAATCCAACATGTGCCACGTCATCTGGAAGATATATTTTTGAGTGAAAATACTGTAATAATATGTAGAAACAATTAAGAAGATTGATCAAAAAGAATATCTTCACACAACTTGGAATTTTGAATTTTCAAACGTTTTTTACGGCTTTCTGCAAATTTGAACAATTGGTGCTACCTCCTTTTTACCACAAACAACTCAATTTGTAAAAAATATTGAGAATAAAAAGATTTTTCGAAAAATGTGGATATATCTGGTTTTGAAACTAGACGACTTATTTTAGTTTATAAAAACATAACTACTTTTTACAAAATGCACTGATTTTATTATTTTTTTAACTAACAGGATAATAATATTCCATTGCAATCTGTGAAATACTATTTTAATGGATATACTTCGTTCCCCTAGGAAAAATAAAAATCTGAAAAATTTCTAAAACAACTATAATTTAATTTGTTTTAATTCATAAGGACAACGATTTATTTATTTTATAACCCCTCTTTTTAATATTTACCCACTTTGAAAAACGGATCATTGTTTCAAGTTACATCATCCAGTTACAATACCTGACTATTTATTTTGAAAAGTTAAAAATTATTTAAATGTAAATTAATAATCTTTTTAAAATATTTTGTTTACTATTTATTTTAGACGGTGGCACCCGCACAATTAGTAAGTGTGTCATAAAAGTTTTTGTGTATTGTTTTTATTGTTTGCATGGTTTGGATTATTCATATATTTTACTGAATACGGTTACACAGTATACTCAAACCTGTTTTTGTGCGGTGGATACGGACCGCATAAAAAAAGTCTCACGTAGAAAATAACTCAAAACCTTACGAATTAACTAGGAATTGTTTTTTAAACGAAATCAAGACACGGGGCTTGGCAGCTACTTGGAATCTCGCCAAACCTTTTGGAATCTGATTTAGAAAATACACATGCGAACATTTTTTAATATTTTATTTCGATACGTGCTTATTTTACACATACAAAACTTTTCAAAACGTATAACCATTATCCTTCGTAGTCTGACAGTACGCGAACTTTCTTGTGGTAAACTGGTTTAAAATAGCATTTGTCACTTGAAGATACTACCTCGCACTCGTTTAGAGTTGACTTTTTTTCAGTTACCATGTTGTCAGTGATAAATTTTTGCGACGACTGCTGTTTCACTAGACGCTTGTATATGTCTCGGTAGCCAGATAATCAATTATGTTTCAATTTGATTGAAATTTTCATATATCGCACACAAAAAATAACACACAGACAGGTTTGTGTGTACACCCAAAAAATTGTAAAATTAACGATTTTTTTTATTTGCTAAAAGTATAAGTTAGTTTCTTCCAAGTATATTTGCAAAATTCTAGAACAATATCTATGTTTTAAATGTGTTAGGTTAGTTATTATGCTGTTTTTAGGTTATGCATGGTTAGGTTATGCATGTTTTTCAAGGAATGAAAACTTTCATCGTTTCTTCTTAATATTTGGTTTTCATTTATATTAAATTATTGAAATGCTTTTTTTATTATTAATAGAGAAATGTATAAATTTTAAGCATATTGCAAAATATACATATATTATAAATTTGCAGAATTAGCTCTATGAGTAGTACTTTTTTTAATTACTAAAATATTAAAAAAATATGAGGTTTAAGGAAAATTTTTGAGTTATTATGAATAACTATTTAAATAAAAATTAGAAACATGTAGTATACAAAATTTTAATGTAATTGTTCTTATGTATTTTAGTTCAAATGACCTAAGAAAACATGTTGGTGACAAGATATAAATATTTAAAAAAAAAAAAAAACTTTAACATTTTAGAAAAAGTTCTAAAAATGAAAAAAAAAAAATTAAATTTTGAAGAAAAAAATACAGACAATTATGAAACTTTCGTGATATATATTTTTAAACTATATATAAATTTATAAATATATACATTTAAATATTCAAAAAAAATAGTTTAAATGGCACCATGTCCTCTTAAAAATAAAACTATTTAGCAGGTGATTATTCTTTTAGAAAGAGTTGTTCAAATAATGTAAAAAAAATAGTATTTCTGAATTCATTAATAGAAATATTAGGATTTTAGGCAAGGATTTAAGGGTTTCATTTCATAAATATGTTGTAAATGACGGGTTCACTTAATAATCACAAGCACAGTTAATTTAAGAGTTTCAGCAGACTCAAATAATGGATACATTTAACAAATTAAAAAGGATAGTTTAAAATTTAAGAATTTGTTACATAAATTTGTTTTATTATTCTAGTCGGCCCTGGCGGGGTACCTACAGTTGGTAAGTATGGATACGAAAATAAAAATACTGTGCATATCTACGATACACTAAACTCTTTTTTGTAGCTTTACTCGAGTACTCTAGCCTTACTATGTACGTGAGTTATATGTACGTGAGTTATGTACGTGAGTTATGTACGTGAGTTATGTACGCGAGTTATTTACGTGACTTATGTACGTGAGTTATGTACGTGAGTTATGTACGTGAGTTATGTACGTGAGTTATGTACGTGAGTTATGTACGTGAGTTATGTACGTGAGTTATGTACGTGAGTTATGTACGTGAGTTATATGTACGTGAGTTATGTACGTGAGTTATGTACGTGAGTTATGTACGTGAGTTATGTACGTGAGTTATGTACGTGAGTTATGTACGTGAGTTGTGTACGTCAGTTATGTACGTGAGTTATGTACGTGAGTTATGTACGTGAGTTAGGTACGTGAGTTAGGTACGTGAGTTATGTAGGTGAGTTATATGTAGGTGTGTTATATGTACGTGAGTTATGTACGTGAGTTATGTACGTGAGTTATGTACGTGTGTTATATGTACGTGAGTTATATGTACGTGAGTTATTATGTACGTGAGTTATTATGTACGTGAGTAATATGTACGTGAGTTTCTTTCAAAGGTATCGACGTTAATGAACCAAAGATTAAAAAATGTAAGAATTATAAATGTGTGCGTGAAGTCAATCTTCTCTTTTCGCACTAATCGCTAATTTTATTTATTTCAGTGGGTGGCGGCGGTACGTATACAATGAGTAAGTCCACCGCAAATCTGTACCTCAGAGCCAGACAACCCCAAGTCCAAATTTGTAAAAAAAAATATATTGCAGAATATGTCTTCAAAGTTTGTTTTCTATTGAACCATACACTGTTAAAAAATCAGTGCAGCGGTGTACCATATATTGGTGCAACACAGTGGTCTGCAGCAAATGACACCATATTATGGTGGAATCAAGGTTGAATAAAAAATCCTTGATCGAAAACAAGCGCATTTTTCACCGATAATTGTATTAACCACTTTAACTGCAACCGAAATATTTGCTGTCGCTACATCAACAAGCCGAGGAATCCACTAAAATAAACACAACGACGACCGAGGGCTCCGTGGCTCAGTGGATAAAGGCGTTCAGCTATGAACCAGTGGCTTCCTAGTTCGAGAGCAATCAGTGGACTAGTTTTATGCAACGTTATGGTTTTTGCTGCAACGTTTCACCACTAAATGGTATCCGTGGTTGCACCGTAAAATGGTGAAACTAAGCACCAAATGTTATTTCCAGCTGAATGAGTACCAAATTTTGGTGAAAGGTCGTAATAACTTTGACCAGTGTACCGTCAAAAATTACCTAAAGTCTTTAGCATGAGCTATGAAAGCCAATGGTCAATGCTTTGGAATGAGAGTGAGATTCAGTTTTTCCCTTCACATGAAAGGTTGACCAAATTTGACGTAGGATCGTCCGACTCTGAGGTCCAAAAATGTGTATTATATCTCTTTTATCTTTAATTAAATGTCACTTAACGACATACTGTAAAAGGAAATGTGCTTAAAAATGAGTACATGGACGTACTCGTTCTTTTAAGTGCAATTGCGTCGTAAATGAGCGATGTCCAGTGCGACGTTAATTAACCAAACCAAATTCAGTGGGCAGAAGTAAAAAGTGGAGTGCGTCAGGGTTCTGTCTTAGGTCCACTTTTATTTTTTATTTTTATTAATGATATTAATTGGGAGATTTTTTTAGGTTTATGTTATGTTTTGTTAAATCTGCACCCATTTTGCAAAGAAATGCCACAAAAACTACGTTGTAATAGTAATATCATTACATAGATATATTATTAAAATTTTATTAAAATCCTTATTAAAATATGCATTTTGTACCTTACTAATTTAATGAGAATTCTTTCAGTTGGCCCCAACGGTGTTCCTACAGTTGGTGAGTATATTTAATTATATTTTAATTAGCTTGAGTAATATTGCCTAACAATTATAATTATTATTAATTTTAACCCTCTAGTGCATGATTTTTTTTCTTTTTTAATGAAGTAATTTTTTTCGTTTTTTTCTTGGCCTTGACCGCTGAAAATATATACAAAAAAATCCTAAGTGCCTATTTAATTAAATAATTAATTAAAACAGTTGTGTAGAATTTATGCAACATCACGTGTAATTACTAAAATAATTTTCAAGAACTATGACAATATAGTGAAATACAATGTACATACCTCTGGTATTAACTAAGACTTTTTGTAGGGCCAGATTATACTTATAAGTAATAAAACAATATTTGAAAACTTCATCTTCACAAGCCAGTTTTAGAACAACAGACCTCAAAGCAACTGGTTGTCTTTATCACAATCATTTTTATAGAGATAAGGGACCTAGCGGCGGTTACTAGGCACATGGTTCCTTACGTGACAATACTATAATCGTTACATAAAATTCAATAGATGCAACTAGCAATTATTTCATCGTTGTGTAGCATATATGCTACACTATGCACTAGAGGGTTAATGTGTAGTTAATTCAACTAATTAAAACGTATAATGACGATAAACATTATTTTTTTTTATTGTAGTCAACATTGATGGCTCCCCAGTGAATGGTAAATTTTATACAATATTCTTTACTTGTTATGTATGAAATTTTATAGTAAGACTTTAACATTTTAATATTAATATTAATATTAATATTAATATTAATATTAATATTATATTAATATTAATATTAATATTAATATTAATATTAATATTATATTAATATTAATATTAATACTATCATTATCATTATCATTATCATTATTATTATTATTATTATTATTATCATCATTATTATTATTATCATCATTATTATTATTATTATCATCATTATTAATAATAATTATTATTATTATTATTATCATCATTATTATTATTATCATCATTGTTATTAATAATTATTATTATTAATATTATTATCATAATCATTATCATAATCACCATCATCATTATCATCATAATTATAATCAACATTATTATCATAATCATTATTATCATCATCATTATTATTATTATCATTATCATCATTATTATTATCATCATTATTATATTTTTTTCTTGTATTGAGGCTTTACTGATTTGAGATAGGAATTATGAAATCTAGATAAATAGTCAAATTAGTAATTACATAAATGTCTTCAAAGCCATTTATTTTAATTTCCAAATGGTGAAATTGCGTGATTATATAAATATTATAGATATTATAATGTAGATGAAATTCTACTTTTTTTAAAACAACTAGGGGGCTTCGCCCCCTGCTCCGCTAACGCTTCGCCAACCCCCGGAGGATTGCTACGCAATCCTCTTCAGTTTGCTTCGCAAACAATACCGGCTTCATACAAGGTAGACAATGACAATGTGTCCTAACAACAATACTTTTTTTAGTTATATAAATTACTAGCTGAAATACCCGTTCTACGCACGGGAAGGAAATAAATTACAAAAGTGATACAAATACAATATTTATAGCGAAATAAACAATATTCTTAATTTGTCACCCATGAGGGAAAACTACAGTATTAAAAGTACTAACTTGAAACGAAATTTTATTGGCAAGGTCCTGCAAGAACTGGAAAGATTGCTTATATGAAGTTGTCTACACAATAACGTGGATATATATGCATTACTCCCGTTGATCACCATCCATATTTTAACCTTTAGTAACATCCCAAAGATTTAAACGGGAAGAACTCTTATAAATGTTAATACAAATTATCTGAAAAAGTTTTATTAGACACCTATGTCAACAGTTGTTGTTAAGTTTCACAAATTGGTGAAAATATAAGAAGAAAAAAAAAACGAAAATTTTTTTTTAAAAGGTTCATTTGCCAAATTCAAGATTTTCATATTTTTTCTTTTGTACGGTAAACCTTATCAATATGCGAGGAGAGATGGTTCACCAGCACCTTTTTTTAGATTTTGTCCCCGCACTTTTTAAATATTTAACTTTTTTAAATAAAAAATAAATCATATTTTTTACTTCATTGAACTTCAAATCAATTTTTTTAAAAAATCGTATCAATCCCCTACCCACTACTACTGAAGATTTACGCAAACCCAATCCCCTTCTGACACTTGTACCACGTGGGGGCAGAGTCTATAACAACAGTTTTCGATTCCGCCACATAACTACTCGTATAGGCATACCTTCATATAAAGAAAGGTAGGCCGCATCGATCAAGCCGATTATTAACCCATTCCGCCGCTGACCGTGAAGGGAATGTCGCCCTTAACTGCAGGCTATTTCGTTCACATTACTCCCAGGGGAATTGTGTTATGGTCTATAAATGACCTACCATGGTATAGGAAAGTGAGTCGCGTCGATCAGGTCGTTTGTTAACCCATTTTACCCTCTGATCTTTATACCGCATGAAGGAAAATGTCACCATTGGTGACAGGCAGTATACACTTCCACTCCAATAATTCTATGGAAAATCAGCCTTCGCGGGATAAATGACATAACATGGAGTAGAGGAAGGTAGGCCGCGTCAATCAGATTGACCATTTATACACTCTCCCTCTGACCTTCCAACCACGTGGGGTCCACAGTATTCATGAACCAATTATTACGGTACAGAGTGGCTTCTACCTACCAGATAAATTATTTTTCTATGTAAGATATAATTAACAACTCTGTCAAAATTCATCTTCCTGGATATACAGAAAGTTAGAAAATTAGTGATGAGTCAGTGGATAAGTGGCAAGGATTTTTACTTTTGGCAGTTAGAGTTTGAATTTTTGAAAATGAACATCCTTTCTTAGTGAGCAATTTTGGCTCCATGCCAAATTTAATTTTCATAGTTGTTGCAGGACGGAATATCCCGTTATCCAATCATATTTTCACCATTTTGACATACATTTTATCATTTTTTGACACTAATTTCGCCATTTTTATGGTATTTTTACATATGTGTTCATATTTTAGTTCATTTGGCGATGTTTTTATATATATAGATTACAGAACTTCACTCACAGGTAGAGTGGTAACATAACTGGCCTCTCGGCAGGTAAACTAATAAATAATGGATAACACAAAACTAACTGAGTGCACGGAGGCTAAATTACAAACTTTTATTTAGCGATGGGCTTCCTGTCTTGAACCTTTATATTATTCATACTGTATACTTCTCTTCAGTTTGATAATATATTTTTCGTATGGCTTGCACTTTTGGTCGTAGCATTTTTCGTTTTGTTTTCTTTTTCACAGTTAAATCCCCCCCGGTGCGACGGGCCGGTTTTTATATTATTTTTACATATATGATCATATTTTAGTTCATTTGGCGATATTTTATTAATTTGACGAAATGTTTTATTCATTCGGTGAAATTTTAATTTATTTGGCGAAGTTTATTAATTTGGCGTCAGTTTTTAGTTATTTGGCGACAGTTTTTAGTTATTTGGCGACATTTTGGCGATATTTAGTCATCAGCCAATCAGAATGCTCCTCGTACGTTACATAATATTAAAAATTTCCATTGTTTAAATTTTATATTTTGCATTGTTACATGTTCTCCATGTTAATCCTATGGAGAAGTTTCGAAAAAGGGGTTTTACAACCCCTTAAATCCGTTCGATCGGAACAAAAATAGCTTACTTTTCCTATTTAAGGTATAAGGAACAAATTTGCCAAATTTCATCTTCATAGGTATACGGGAAGTTGGAGAATTAGTGATGAGTGATGAGTGGGTTTTTCGCATTTATATATATAGATTACTGGCAGTGCCGTCACACAAATTTAATTTTGGGATGTTGAGACAAGAAATTTCCCAACTTAACGATCCGAACTTGAACGATTCAAAATTCCCAACTTAAGGACGTCGGGTACCAGCTCAAGTGTTGTCCTCGTTATCTGACCATTGTTAAAAATATGAGACATCGTTCCCGGGTCTTTTCTTCGAGAAATGCCTCGAACCAAAGCGTCCTTGATGTAGTAAGTAAATACGTACCAATAACCAATCAAGGGCGCTTTGCTCGAACCAACGCCAGTATTTCAATCTGCAGCTGTAGTGCGACGTTAATTAACCAGACCACACTTAACGATTCGAAATTCACAACGCAACAGTGCTAAAAAAAATTCCCAGTTCCAACTTATAGACATTTGTCAGCTTTTTTATAGGTAATATTAAACAGTTCTCTCGAAAGTATTGATTTGTTGCACGCATTTTCCAATGCAGTGTTCCGTTTTGAGGTCTAATTTAAGTTTCATCTTAATACAAGCTGGGCAATTTCTAGTCTTCCGTCGCTTTCATTTGATAATAATATTAATTTTTCTGAGGCATAAATTTTCCCAACTCAGGGATTTTTAAAACTCGAAATCCCCAACTTTTAAGGTTTCAAGTGTACAGGGGGGGGGGGGGGGGGTGCCACCGTTGTGGTGGACCTGATAACTGGAAAAGCTCAACTGTGGAACTGCTGCAACGCAATTGTTTCTACTCATTGAAAAGTGAAACATGTGTAAACAAACAACAGCATAAACGCGCCAAGCAAAAATAACCCTAATTCTCCAACTTTTATTTATACAAAGTAAGATTATTGAGAATTGGCGCTAATAATAATTCGCCGTTAAAATATATATTAAGCTATAGGAAACTGGATTTACATACATGTTGGCATTTTGCCAATGTTGGCATTTCGGTCCGAAATATCTTTTAATGATAATTATAGTACTTCACATAAATAGTTACATCTAATTTAATTTTTAAGATAGAATTTCAGTATTGATACCATTCAAGAAAGGAAGATTTTACGAATATAACTATATTTTTTTAACGGTAAAAAAGTATATTTTTGAACTACTTAGAGCAGTTTTAATTTATCCCTTGTAAAGATAGGCGTAAAATTGACAATTATTTCAGACATTTCGTCAATTATTTAAAAATTTATAACTACAAAACTAAATCGAAATTACACAAACGGTCTGGATCATTTGTAGCCAATAGTTTAATCTATATTCCTAATTTTTTATTTATTTTTTTGTTGAAAATTGGAAGACAAGTATACAAAAATGTATGAATTGTTTTCAAAATTTTCTAAAATCATGACTTTAACATAAAATAACGTCTAATATACTGATCGTATTGAAAAACAAATATATTCATCTTGTTACCCAAATATTTCTTAATAAACTGGCATAATTTCATAATTTTAGGACATTTACTTTTTGAGAAGCAAGCGGAACAATGAGACAAAAAGTCGCAAATTAAAATTTGCTGGAAATATCCGACATTTTTATCTTTCTTCGCTAATTTTTATACCTATCTTAATTGACCATATCTAATTTAATTGTAAAGATAGAAATATAATCTTTGTAACATCAGAAAGAAGAAGTTTTAGCGAACATTAATATATTTTTTTGAATAAGAGAATATGTAATTTTAAATGACTTATAGCAATTTAGAAATCACGTTTCAAAAATGAGGGTGAAAAAACTTCAAAAAGTGGAGCGTGTTTAAATCTTTAAAAAATTTATAAATCCAAAACTAATTCGAATTTTAAAAAAATGCTTACTTAGATTTCCAGTTCAAACCTATTTGTACACTCCCTAAAAAAATTGGATCTCTCCTCTTAATAGTGTTTCAGAAACTCGACGGACAAAATTACTTGTAAGCGAAATTTTATCAACGACGACTTTAATATTAAATAACTTATAAACTAATAACAGTATGGAAACAAAAATATATTCTTCTTATTTATCAAACATTTCTTAACAAATTCACTTAATTTCGTAATTTTAGGAGTTTTACATTTTGAGATACGATCTGAATAACATTGAAAGAACTGAAAATTCCCCCTACGGCTTACTTTTTCCCCCTAGGGCTTACTTTTTTTTTAAATAGAGAGATATCTCCTACATTTACAAGACAATAAAGCTCATAGTCCATAAGAAAACATCAAAAAGATTAAAATGCTTCATATGTATAAAATATCTGGAGCTTCCTCTTATCATAATAGTCCATAAGAAAATCATAAAAAGATTAAAATGTTTCATATGTATAGAATATATGGAACTTCGTCTTGTAATAATAGTTCATAAGAAAACATAAAAAGATTACAATGTTTCATATGTATAGAATATATGGAACTTCGTCTTGTAATAATAGTCCATAAGAAAATATAAAAAGATTACAATGTTTCATATGTATAGAATATATGGAACTTCGTCATCTAATAATATTCCATAAGAAAACATACAAAGATTAAAATGTTTCATATGCATAGAATATATGGAACTTCGTCTTCTAAATAATTACTCCAGATTACCTATCATCATTTTTCTCAAGAACCCTTATTATGTTTAGTTGATGTAAAATAAAAATACAGTAAACTGTTGATAAAGATTTTCAATAAACTTTCCGTGTGGGCTGGGACAACATGTGTCCCATAGAATATAGAGATCTAGTGGTAGGCTTGGGACCCTTTTCGATCCATAGTAAATGGGAAGAATTTCTAAAAGGCGTGTGGTCTGAAGTATGCTGTTTGAGGCATAGCATGTAATTACACCTGTTCAGACAGGTGACAATTCGCTAGTGATTTCTGCAGATCATATTCGGCTGCTGTTTTCAGTATTTGGACACCAGAATGGTGCTACCCCGAATCTGCGCGTTTTGAGAAAGGTTGTTAACGACAACTCCGTCAGACAATTACACTCCCCCTATTTTGAGGCATGTCTTCCTTAAGCTTTGAGAGCTGCGTGCCCCAAAGATATTTTATCTTCCACCTTAGGAATTATCCCACTGCCAGTAGAACTTTTTTGTTATGGAGCCCCCGGGCAAAGTTTAATATCACCTAGTTATAATACAATACAATGATATTTCCCTTAAAGAAGAATGCAATGGAATTTCTTTTCGCACTAATTTCTACATTTCTTTTTTTTTTCAGTCGGAGGAACCACTACAATTAGTAAGTCTTCACCAATAGCTTATGTTTTAAATAATTAAACTTTCCAAATCCAATATAAATATTATTTATTTAATGCCGACTTTTTTTGTAAAAAAATATCTAAAGTGTAATTTTACGACAACTTTGACGACTGACCTCAAGTTTAAGGTTAACAACAACGTACCGCCATGAAAACTATAATTGGGGACAACCTAAGTTGAACCTGAAGCGGAAGCTATGATATATATAAATATTCAATAGCTTCAGGCTCAACTTAAGTTGTCCCCAAGTATAGAAACCCAGTACTACTCTAAATAACTCTGTATTGTTTCTTTTTATAACACTTTCTGGGGTGAAGTCTCGAATTCGACAAAATAACTTTTTTGTGATGTGTGTGTTTGGTATTAGATCGTCCTCAGTTAATTACTAAAATATAAGTTTCATTTGTATGTGAACCTTATGTATCATATTTTTAGGATATCCATAACCTCTCCAGCATCACTAACAAAAGTTGCGTATGGAATACTATATCAACCGATTTCATTCTTATCTCTTTAGACCTTATTAATCAATTGATACACTTTTAAAATAAGTATTCAAAAACAAGTAAAATGTACTTATTTTTTATTACATTCGACGCTTATCATGGCTCCGAATACATAAGTTTAAATTTTTAAAAAGACATGTACTGAAAAATAAGCACAATAAATTAAAAAAAAAAAGCAGATACTGACCTACATAGGCTGCCTTAAATAAATCCTTTTCAATAAAAATCAACAATTACAACCAAGACTAATCAGGCATCGAACCCAGATTCTAAGGCACCGCAGTTCAGTACCTCATCCGTTGTACAACCATGATAAACAAAAGATTTGTTTAAAAGGTGTACCAAAAGAATGGAAAGTAAAATAATGGAGTTGTAATAAATCAGTTTCCATTTAAGCAATCGACATCAAATATTGTGAAAACCAGCTTCTGAACAACTATTCTAAGTTTGTCAGGTCGCTTTGTTAATATTGCCAAACTTAAACAGAAGCTGATATTAGAAATATCAAATCACACTGCTCATTTTTGCGAAAGTATTGTTGCTTAAATTTGAGTACGTCGTCGCTCATTTACGATGTAATTGTACTCAAAGAAAAACGAGTAGGTTCAGGTACTCACTTTTAAGTATTTTTTTTTTCAGTGTACTTTTAGAGTGTTAATACTATTTTATTTCATTGTTTTAACTAGTATAAAAAAATAACTAAATTGAAATCTGTATTTGTAATTTGTGTGATACGTTCTTTTTAGTCGGCCCAAACGGAACCCCTATAACCGGTAAGCTCTAAAGTCCCTTACATTTTATTAGTCTGGTTAATCATACCTAACAGCTATAATTTTTATTAATGCATCTAATTTGAAACTACCACATCGTTATTTAAGTAGAAAAGATTCATTTTGCGAGTTTCACACCTTCATGCGATACTCATGCATTTACCATTATAAACAACATTTCTCAAATTTCATATTGGAGTTATATAATTTAGTTTATGGACTTCTTAATTTATATAAACGACGACCTTCATGCGATAAGTATCGCATGGGCGTATTAGTGTAAATAATTAAACTAATTATCCCATATAAAGATAGGATATATTAAGGGAGATCCGAGCCCCGAATTCCGAAAAAATTGTAAATTTTCTTTCTTTATAAAGCGATGCTATACATACTTAAAAAGGTGTGTACAAAATTTAAAAACTATAAAAGAATTAGAACATATATTTTTTAGATATTTATATACTATTTATCCTCTTTCTACATACTTTTCGCCTGTAACAATCGTTATTTACTTAAAATATTTTTTTTTTTTTTACATTTTGGTCACTTTTAAAATGCGCTTTGTAACTAATTAACTTAAAACTAAACTGTTAATAGTTTTTGAAGCTCTAATATTTGTTTTATAAACGTATGAATAGTTTAAATTAGGTTATAAATTATTTCTTTTACGTAATATTTAAACATAGAAATTTGAATATTTTTTAGGTTTTGCACTTAAAATAAGTTTCTGAGCACTATTAAAACTTAAACCTACAAAATCTATTTATACGTCTGTAGTACATACCTTGGTGTTATTTAATCAAATACCAAATTTTAAAAACATTAAAATTAAAGGAAGAGTAATGTTTTTTAAAAAAGTCTGTTTAAGCTTAAAAACGCAAAAAAATAACAAAAATAAATTTTTTAAAAATATTTTTGTTTTTGATTATTGTTCAGAAAAAGATATTCTAATAATATATAAATAATAGTATTTCTGAAACTTTATAAGGAAGTGGAACATGTAGAAGTAAAACACATATTTTTTTTTATTTGATTATTTTTCTATAATTAAAAGCGTACTTACGCAAAATGCCAAATGCGCATTATTTTTCAATTTAAGGCTTGGAATTATTTTCACGTAAAAGTATTAAGTTATTACAAAAGTAATTTCCATATAATTTTTAAGTAAAAAATTTATTTTTTCATAAATATATACTGCTAATTACAAAATTTTCAACGAAAAAATCTCATCTTCAAACAGTTCTTTTAAAACAAAATTTGAGATTAGTAACATATTTCCTTTGAGTTTGTGAAATTATAAATCTTAAATATGTATTAACTCTACAAAAAAAATTTCATGAGATTCGAAGAAAATTTGAACCTCAAATGGCATTTTGAATATTGCAAAATTTCTTAAATTTCAATTCTGAGAAAAAAGCATTTGAATGTTAAAGTTGTTTGAAATTAAAACTGGACCTTTTTCTAACTTGTGTTTATTGCTATAGAACTGATTTGTTATATTCTACACAGAAACACAATGTTCGAATTGTTGGTTATGTATAAAAAGAGTTCGTCATGAAAACAATCGTACATATGACTCACAAAAAAAACTGCAAAAACATATTTCTCCAATAAAATCGAATGGTAGATACATGTGTTGGCCAAAAAGTTTTTTGTTTTTCACACCTCAAAATGGCGCCTGTTTCAAAATGACCAGATTAAAGCAAGAAAAACTTACAACTGTAAACATAATAAATATGAGGTTAATCAATAAAAAAAAAGAAATATATACAATTAACCACTAAAAATAGAACATATTTCAGATGGCAAAAAAGGTGCGTGTAGTGATTCTAATGTTAGATATATCTTCTGTGTGACAAATATTTGTTGCATTGCGGCTTTTACGTTTAATCTAGGAATTGTATAATCCCGGAAATTAATTATTAACTAGAATTTCATAAAGGACAAAGTATACAAAATTTATTGAATTGGTTTCAAGACATTATAACTATCGGGAAAAACCACTGTGGTAATAATGATTACATATTCGTAAACTACAAATCTAAAAATATATGCAGCTTAAAATAGTAAACTTAATTATTATTATCATTTAAATAAGTAATGTTTAAAGTGGCTACAACAGTTTAATTGTGTGGTAGCAAATGATCTACGGAACCGTAGGTTTGCGGCTATTTCGTCCGTGCCAGCTGTCGGGAATGTTCATGACTAGGAGCTCGCGTACAATTTTGCCACGATATTTTGGGGTATCAAGTGATCTATTGGCCATTGTTTTAAGATGTTTCATACACGCCATCTATCGGGAATATTCACGACTAGGAGCTCGAATACAATTTTACCATGATGTGGGGGTATCAAGTAATCTATTAGGCCTTGGGTTTATACTAGTTTGGCCACGCAATCTATCTGGAATATTCATGACTAGGAGCTCGCGTACACTTTTGCCACGACGTGGGGGTATGAAGCAATCTATTTGGCCAGGGGCTTATGCTATTTCGTCCACGCCATCTATCTGGAATATTCATGACTAGGAGCTCGCGTACACTTTTGCCACGATGTGGGCGATCAAGTAATCTTTTGGGCCATGGGTATATACTAGTTCATTCACGCCATCTATCTGGAATATTCATGACTAGGAGCTCGCGTACACTTTTGCCACGACGTGGGGGTATGAAGCAATCTATTTGGCCAGGGGCTTATGCTATTTCGTCCACGCAATCTATCTGGAATATTCATGACTAGGAGCTCGCGTACACTTTTGCCACGATGTGGGCGATCAAGTAATCTTTTGGGCCATGGGTATATACTAGTTCATTCACGCCATCTATCTGGAATATTCATGACTAGGAGCTCGCGTACATTTTTGCCACGATGTTGGGGTATCAAGTGATCTTTTGGATCATGGGTTTAAAAAATTTCGTCCGCGCCATCTGTCGGAAATTGTGTTGACTAGAAGCTCGCGTACACTTTTGCCACGACGTGGGGGTATGAAGCAATCTATTTGGCCAGGGGCTTATGCTATTTCGTCCACGCCATCTATCTGGAATATTCATGACTAGGAGCTCGCGTACATTTTTGCCACGATGTTGGGGTATCAAGTGATCTTTTGGATCATGGGTTTAAAAAATTTCGTCCGCGCCATCTGTCGGAAATTGTGTTGACTAGAAGCTCGCGTACAATTTTGCCATAATGTGGGGGTTTACCGTTTTACTGGGATACCACAACAGGTGATAGTCCAACTTGATCTGACTGACATCTATAAGACCTTCACTATAATTTATGGACTCCTATTTATTTTTCAAAAATCTTGATAACAATTTCTTTTTTATCTCCAATTAATGAAATTGGAGTATTTTGCTTGTATGATTCAGAATCAGAATACTTTGTATTCCTTTATGCCTATTTAAAGTTACATAATTTAGATTTAGTATTTTATTATGTGTTTTAAACATGTAAAACTTATTGCAGTGCGATGCATTTTCAAATCGCAGTAATTTCTTAATCCTTTTTTTTTTCAGTCCCCACCGGTGGTACACGTACAATTAGTAAGTCTATTCTAAAATTACTTTTCATTTTTACTCATTGTACTCATTCCTGAGTACATGTCATTTTTCAAATGGAAACTTATGTAATCGGAGTCAAGTTAAGCATCGAATGTACTCAAAAATCAGTATTTTTAACTGTGTGGTTTTAGAGAATAAAAAAACAAGTTTAAGCGCGTTGACCAATCGAACCCATGTGAAGGAAATTACTTCACAAACGGCATGTAACCCAGTGGCGGCTCGCCCACTACAGCAAGTACAGCCGGGCTGCACCTAAATTCATCAAATCATATTTTATAATTTTTTTTAAATGAAGATTAGAATTGAAAATGAAATTTCTACGGTAGTAAACAAAATCTCCGATAAATATTAAACCTTTTTGCCGTAATGCACAATTCAGAAAAATAAAATTCAGTCAATAAAAATTGCAGCCAAAAAGCGAAGTCAGAAATCGGCTGCATCGTTGCCATGACAACCTTACGTGGTATGAATTCCTCTTCAAGCTAAAATGAGGCTGTGACGTCACAAACGCAGCTCAAAAGGATTTTTTCAACTCGAGCTGTAGTTGAGAATTCTGTGAATTGATTGGCTCCCGTGTGTGAATCGGCGGGACGTGTGGGGAGGGGACCGGGTATTTTACTAGCATCTCCAGAACGCTTTGCCTGATGGAAGTGTAAATAATATTTCAGAGTGTCGGATTTTTTTTGCAAAACTTAAGTGGTATTCCTTCATTTTTTCATCATTCAGCAAAGAGAACATATGTACTAAATTCAATAATTACACGGAAAATACCAACTAGCACTGACACTCGATGGCATTCTCACAGTAAAATTTTAAGTGTTGTCACTTATGAATGGGATGGCTTCAAATAAATTTTCGAAAACATTTTATCTGATCCAAATTTGGATGAAACTTCGATTCGACAAGCAAATGGATTTCTGAATTATTTTAATGATTTTGGATTCACACTTTTATCTTTAATTTTTTATTTTATTTTTCAACAAACAGATGTTTTATATGACATTCTTCAAAAAAATCTTTAGATATAAATTATTGTCTTCAGCAAGCCAAGGTAACTCAGAACATTATAAGACAAAACCGTAATGAGAACACGTTCAAACGGTTTTTTGAAATTGCGAATTCGAAAACAAATTGGGTTCAAAAGACAAGATGACTTCTGAATTCACAAAGATGTGTTTAAGAAATTTAAAATGTTATATTTTGAAATTTTGGATTCCATAATAATGGAATTTGACGTAAGATGTAAAGATAACGAATGTCTATATATTTTTGTCTCGACGATTCCTCAAAGTTTGAGGATTTTTCGATAAATATCCCAGAAATGGCTTTTGATAGTTTGAAAAACTCTTATCCAATGATATGTGATATTCATTGACTAAAAAATGAATTAAAACTTTTTTTATTCCGATTCATCATACAGGGATTGTAGAGTACAAGAAATAATAAAAAAATGCATTATAACGGAACGAATGACATATTCAAAGCAGTATATAAACTTGTGTGTTTGATATTGACTTGACAATTCCTGTTACAAGCGCAGAATTAAAAACTATTTAAGAAACTCTCCATGACCGAAGAACGATTGACTGCATTATCAACACTGTCAATCGAACGAGGAATAAATGACGACCTTACGAAAACAACGCCATTTTATGACGACATCATTGACCGATTTGCAAGTTTAAAAGAAAATAGAATTGATTTAATCTTCAAAAAATAAGTAAGTGTTTTCTATTTTTTTCGCATGTTATCATTTCATAAAAAATTGAAAGGAAACTTTGATTTGAGTTTGAATAATAAATATTAAAGAATTTCCGTTCATGTATGGTTGTGGAAAGTAGGAGGGGGTAGGGGGGGGGGGTTACATGATTTCGGCTGCACTAACATTTTCGACCACGGGCCGCCACTGATGTAACCAAAGCCAAATTATACCACAGACCCAATCACTGATCTCTAACTGTAACTTTTGGATAGGGCAAGACATTTTGTTGACTTGAAGCCGATGTGGAGGCAGTCATGATGTGTCCCACTTTCTGTGCTACCGCAATATTTCGTATATTTTTCATGTTAAAATAAGCCGACGTGTATTGATTTTGGCGGAGTTTTTTTCTATTTTCTTTTAAAGCCCATTTGAAATGCAATCCTCTATTAAAATAGAAAGTCAAATGCAAGTCGAAGTCGCAGTAGATAAAAAGCAAAAGCAAACTATTTGTTTGACAGTATAAAAATTAATTCTATAAGAAGAAAATATAATATTTATATACATTTAATATTTCTACAATGCAATGGTAATAAAAAACACCACTAAATCACTTAAAAAAAATATTGGGACACAGTATGGCTGTTTTCAATTGGCTTCAACGCGCTCATAGAGGAAATAAGGTTTGAGCCTTCCAGCAGTTACAGTTAGAGTTCAGTGGGCCCAATAGACCGCAAAGTGTTCAGCGTACATATTGTCGATTATAAAATTATTTGTAAAACTTCCTCAAGTATCTTCAAAGTTTTAAGAATTTGGAATTGTTCACCATTCCTAACTTACAAAAAAATGTAGTCATCAAAAAAGGGAATAATGCATTCGTCTAAACAACTTTTTTCTTTTTCCTGCTATCCACAAAATTTAATGAATGTTATTAAACAGCAACGAAACACCTTTTGTCAACTCCACTTAAATTTAAAAAAAATACATAAATTCCATTTTATTTCATTGTTTTAACTAATATAAAAATAACTAAACTGAAATCTGTATTTTTAATTTATGTGATATGTTCTTTTTAGTCGGCCCAGACGGAACCCCTATAACCAGTAAGTTCTAAATTCCCTCACATTTTATGAGTCTGGTTAATCATATCTAATCATCTATAATTTATATTAATGTATCTATTGTGAAACTATCATATATGTTATTTAAGTAGAAAAGATTGCAAGTCTCACACGTTCATGCGATAAGTATCGCACGGGCGTATTATTGCAATTAATTAAACTAATTATCCCATGTAAAGATAGGATATATTAAAAATTGTTTGCCTTTTAGTCAATATAAACGGCACTCTTATTCATAGTAACTGTTTAGAAAGATTATCTGTAAGTGTATAAAATGGGAGATGTATCTTCTGTGTCACAAATATCTTTTGTATTGCGGCTTTTACGTGTAATATAGGAATTGTATAATCCCTGAAATTAATTATAAACTATCAGTTCATAAAGTACAGAGTAAACAAAAGTTATTGAATTGATTTCAAGACAATATAACTATTGCGAAAAACCACTGCGATGATAATGATTATGTATTCGTAAACTACATATCAAAAAATATATACAGCTTAGTATAGTAAACTTAATTATTATTATCATTTAAAAAAATAATATTTAAAATGGATACAAAAATGTAATTGTGTGGTAGAAAATGATTTTGGGGACCATAGGTTTGGGGCTATTTCGTACACGCCACCTATCGGGAATGTTCATGACTAGTAGCCCGCGTACAATTTTGCCACCATGTGGGGGTATCAAGTAATCTATTGAGCCAATGGATTTATGCTAGTTCATCCACGCCATCTATCTGGAATATCTGGAATATTCATGACTAGAGGCTCGCGTACAATTTTGTCACGATGTGGGGGTATCAAGTAATCTATTGGGCCATGGGTATATGCTAGTTCGTCCACGCCATCTACCTGGTATATTCATGACTAGGAGCTCGCGTACAATTTTGTCACGATGTGGGGGTATCAAGTAATCTATTGGGCCATGGGTATATGCTAGTTCGTCCACGCCATCTACCTGGTATATTCATGACTAGGAGCTCGCGTACAATTTTGTCACGATGTGGGGGTATCAAGTAATCTATTGGGCCATGGGTATATGCTAGTTCGTCCACGCCATCTATCTGGAATATTCATGACTAGGAGCTCGCGTACAATTTTGCCACGATGTGGGGGTATCAAGTAATCTATTGGGCCATGGATTTATACTAGTTCATCCACGCCATCTATCTGGAATATTCATGACTAGAGGCTCGCGTACAATTTTGCCACGATGTGGGGGTATCAAGTAATCTATTGGGCCATGGGTTTATACTAGTTCATCCACGCCATCTATCTGGAATATTCATGACTAGAGGCTCGCGTACAATTTTGCCACGATGTGGGGTATCAAGTAATCTATTGGGCCATGGGTTTATACTAGTTCATCCACGCCATCTATCTGGAATATTCATGACTAGAAGCTTGCGTACAATTTTGTCACGATGTGGGGGTATCAAGTAATCTATTGGGCCATGGGTATATGCTAGTTCGTCCACGCCATCTACCTGGAATATTCATTACTAGGAGCTCGCGTACAATTTTGTCACGATGTGAGGGTATCAAGTAATCTATTGGGCCATGGGTTTATACTAGTTCATCCACGCCATCTATCTGGAATATTCATGACTAGAGGCTCGCGTACAATTTTGCCACGATGTGGGGGTATCAAGTAATCTATTGGGCCATGGATTTATACTAGTTCATCCACGCCATCTATCTGGAATATTCATGACTAGAGGCTCGCGTACAATTTTGCCACGATGTGGGGGTATCAAGTAATCTATTGGGCCATGGGTTTATACTAGTTCATCCACGCCATCTATCTGGAATATTCATGACTAGAAGCTTGCGTACAATTTTGTCACGATGTGGGGGTATCAAGTAATCTATTGGGCCATGGGTATATGCTAGTTCGTCCACGCCATCTACCTGGAATATTCATTACTAGGAGCTCGCGTACAATTTTGTCACGATGTGAGGGTATCAAGTAATCTATTGGGCCATGGGTATATGCTAGTTCGTCCACGCCATCTATCTGGAATATTCATGACTAGAGGCTCGCGTTCAGTTTTGCCACGATGTGGGGGTATCAAGTGATCTATTGGACAATGGGTTTCAATATTTCAAATGCGCATTCTGTCAGAAATTGTTTGACTAGAAATATTTGTACAATTTTGCTACAATGTGGTAGTTTACCATTTTACTGGAATACCACATCTGGTGATATTCCAACTTGATCTGACTGACTTCTATCTGACCTTCACTATAAATATATAGACTCCTATATATTTTTCAAAAAAATTGATGAAAATTTTCTTTTTATCTCCAATTAATGAAATTGGAGTATTTTACTTGTATGATTCATAATAAGAAAATGTGTACTCCTTTATGACTATTTAAAGTTACACTTAGATTTAGTATTTTGTTATGTATTTTAAACATTTAAATAATATTTCAGTGCGATTAATCTTCTAATCAAATTTATTTCTTGATTCTTTTTTATTATTTCAGTCCCCAGCGGTGGTACACGTACAATTAGTAAGTCTATTCCAAAATTACTTTTCAGCACATATTTTACTCAAAAATTCTTACTCAAAATATTACTCAAAATTCTGTAGTACTTTAAATTATGTATTATTTCTTTAATATATAGTGGTTTTAATAACTACAATATAGGATTTTTTTCTATGGGTTATGTTTATTTTTTACAAAGCTCATGCACCAAATTACTTTCTAGCCCAAACTGTATTTTTTGTTGAGTGTCCTTTGTTCTTTGAATAATTCTGCAGCAATTGTTTTAGGTAATCAATAGATGCATTCATTCATAACTCACTAAATATTTAGAATATATATAAACGATTGTAATTTATATTAAAGATTCTTTATATAATGTTTTCAAATACCTGACTTTATTTGATATTAAATAAATTATTACAATTTATTTCAAAACGAGGAATATTGGTTATCAATCGCCCGTACGGACAACGCAAGAATAAAACTTTGATAAACTTATTGAATAAACGTAAATTTTAAAAGAGAACATTCATTGGGAAAACGTAAAACAAAAACTCCTGCAAAGAAGTTAGCAAAGACCCATTATAAATATTTCAAATCGAAAAATCACAGCTGGACAACTCTAAACAAAAAAATGTATCCAATGGAACAGCACTTGACCAATCAAATTGCAATGCCCAGTATAGTCCGGTTCTGGTTAGTTGACGGTTGGGTAAAGCCCATAAGAACTACACTGTCAAAACAAAGTACTCAAAAATGAGTACCTGAACTTTTAGTACAATTGCATCGTAAATGAACGATGACGTACTCAATTTTAAGTAACCATACGTTCTCAAAAATGAGCAGTATTATTATTTATTGCTAATCTAATCTTCTCTTCAAGCCATCTTAACAAAGCGACCTGACACACTTAAGATAGGTGTACAGAAGATAGTTTCTACATTATTTGATGTCGATTGATTGCTTGAATAGAAACTGAGTTATTGAAACTCAATTATCTTTCTTCCCATTCATTTTGGCTCACCTCTTTAACATTTCTTCTGTTTATAACTTAATGAATTGCTGTTAGTTTAACAGATAAGTCACTGGACTGCGGTGCCTGAGGACCTGGGATTGATTCCCGGTAAATGTTGGATGTAATTGTTGATATTTATTGAAAGTGAATTATGAAGGCAGTCTATGTAGGCAACCAACTACAAATTTTATTCATTTTTACTTATTGTATTCATTTTTGAGTACATGTCCTTTTTAAAATGGAAACTTATGTAATCGGAGTCATGTTAAGCATCGAATGTACTCAAAAATCAAAATTTTAACAGTGTGGTTTTAGAGAATTACAAAACTAGTTTCAGCGCGTTGACCAATCGGCAATTCAAACCCATGTAAAGGAAATGACTTCAGAAAAGCGTTCAGAGTTTGCGTTTAAATTAAACAAATCCCATTTTAATCGAGGAGGTATAACACACTGTTTCTGTAATAGAGTAATAGACAAATGGAACAACTTGTCAGTAAATATTGTTAATTATACAGGATTAAAGGGTTTTAAAACGCAGCTAGTTATTCATTGGGGGAAAGTGAGCAGACACTTGCTATACCAACATTGTGTGGCCTTGACCTTTTGTTGGCCGTCAATGTTTGACGTCACACTAAAGGGGTGAGATAGGTTCGAAAAGGAAATATGCTTGCTTACAACGTTAGTATACGTATTTTGATTTAGCAGATACATGTAAAAAAACTTGATTTGACGAAATATTATGGGTACTCAGAGTCGTGGAGTACGCCTCAACAGAAATTTAGCAGCTGTAGTGAAACTGTTTAAAGACTGGTCTGTGGACTGGATCTAAACGTGTCTCGTATGGTCGTCAGCAGCTAATAAATGTTTCAGCGCAAAGAAGAATGTCCAGATTTATAAGAGACAATCAAAGGTCAACAGTGCAGCAGATTTTAATCAAAGATCCAATCTTAGAATCTCTGAAAGTACTATACGCTGTACACTTATGGGATATGAATGTGTATGGGATATAGGCATAGTCGTAATATTTTGTTCACTCGTACAGGGTGTGTAAGATGTACAGCCGGGGGGAAAAACGAACCACCAATGTTTATTTCGTTAGTTTTTATAGCCGAAATAAACTTAATATATTCATTACTTAATTTCATTACTTATATATATATTTTTTAATTTTATTTAAATTAGGATATTAATACTCATAAAATGTATGAATAGCAACCATGCTATATTTTGATAGTGATGGATTCAGAAAAACCCTTTATATGCATATCAACATTTCGTGATTTTCCTATTTGTAGTTTTTTTGATATATTAAAATGTGCATCAAATGATCATTTCAGGGGTCACACACAAATTTAAAATCAGCAGAACTTAACAGAAATATTCACTAATTAACTAAACTAACTAACTAAAGAATTAAAAGCGCTGTGATCGCGTTGGCATAAAATTCTAAATTCTTATATAAAGGCGAGGGGTATACAAGAGTGGGGGAATAAATGACCACGGAAAAAGAAGAACCACGGCTAACGTCAAAACGTTTTCTACCCGCGTACTTCCTTTCGAAGTCTGACTAATACTTTGCCCAATGTGCAGCCCCTCAAAAAAGATCGATACATATTGTCTAATATCTCTGCATATAAATATAGGAAATTAACGAAAATTTATATTTAGATTATTTTGAGGGCAGGGAACATTTCTGCGCTATCAAAAGTAGGTGTTGCTATTGAAAATTTTAAAGTTGGTGCGGATTCGAGTATGAAGATAGTCCCCTATGCAATTTTTTTTTGTATATCAATGTATAGTAGACTTTATTCCCTACAAAATGGTATATTAAGTTTAGCTCTACTATAAAAACTAACGAAATAATCATTGGTGGTTCGTTTTTTTCCCCAGAATTCTGACAAGCAATAAAATATAAAAAAAATAACCTAAATTAAAAAAATTCCTAAAAATACCTAAGTTATGTTGCTTGTTCATGTAATAGCAACACATGCCATTTTATTTGTTCCAAGTTAAAAAAAAAAACTAAGTTAATAAAAAAATGTGTGTGTAGTGTTGCTGTTAACATGTACACGCCACATACCTTGTTTACTTAATTTCATTTAGGTTTTATTGCGTACCAACGCTGTAGACACAATTTTCAAACACCCATCCTCCGGTGAACGCTCAATCATGTATTGGTGTCTTAATGGTTTCGGAATGGTGCTTTGAATGGTTCGTTTATAGGGCAATTCCATGAAAAGTGACCACAAAGTAGTAAATTTTAAAATGTTATAGAATAGTTCAAGAGATATGTCATTTTAAAGCTAGAAATCTCCATTTTCAGAATATATAAATTTTAAGATACACAACAAATTAAATATTAATGAAAAAAAGTTTAAAACAAGTCAAGTGTGATAATTAAGAAAAATGCATTATGTAAATACATACTTTCATACTATCTAAAGTCTTTAGAAACTATAGATTTATTATTTTATTGATATTTTTTATTTTTAAAAACACAATAGTTAATGAATCAAAGATTAAAAAAATTTAATAAAATTAAATACAGAATTTTTAGGAGATTTTGTAATACAAGATTCATTTTGTTACGTCTGTAACAAAATTTAGGTAAAAGTTTCCGTTAAAGATTTTCTAATTATTTTTTTCTTTAGAGCTTTTGATTTTACTTTTAGATATATAAAAGCAACATTAAGAAAAATTTGCAGCTTTCTATTTTTATCCGAATTTTGTAAGACGGTGTTACAGACGTAACATTTTGTGTTGCGGACATATTGCTGAAAGTGTTACGGATGTAACATTTGAATATACTAGCATTTAGTTCTTATTTTTTCAGTAAAATTTTCAATGAGGTATTTAATATGTATACTATTTTTATACACTGGTATTTCAAAAATAACAAATTGCATTGGAATTTGGCAAATTTTTCAACTTTTCCCCAAGAGAAAATCCAAATACAAAAATTGGATTATCGTCTTTTGCCTCTCTTAAATCACAAAATATCCTTTTATCATCCAAAATGCCACCTAATATTTGTGTTATCATGCTAACCTAGATTTCTTTGCTTGTAATATATGAATAAAAGAGTACTAACTGTACACATTAAGTTGAAGAAATTAATACCAAAGTTAGTGTGTTCAACAAAACAACAGAGATTCATGCTAGGAAAATGTGTCATCTGCAAAGATCAGTATGAAATTTTGACAATATTCAAAACGGATCAGAGTTAATATTCTGGTTTGCATAGGATGATAATTCAGAAAAAAAAAAACAATAAAGACTGTTTAACACTAAAACGACGAAGTGGGTCAATTTGACCCAAATCAAATTTCGTTTCTGTTTTTCTCAAAAACTTCCGAAAAAGCCGAATTAATTGAAATTCCTTGACTTTTCCTAAAGTCATGCATATAACAGCCTGAAAAAATATTATTCGTTTGGCAGTTATTATAGTTGGTGTTTTTAACACTTATACCTAGAACGACTGAATGGGTCATTTTGACCCAAACACCCTTTTCCTATACAGCAAGCAGATAACAACGTTATATAGAACTAAAACAGATTGCACCCATGTCGTGCACATTCGGCTTGACTCATCCAGAGGATGAGTGACCTTGACCTACATATATAATGTCACTGGTCGAACAATATTGGATTTTCATTCGTTCAAACTGTTTTTATATGAGAAAAAGCGCAGATGGCATTTTTGTTTCCCTGATGGAGACAGGACTGCATCTGAATAAGTACAGATAGGATAAAGCTTGAGTAAAATGTATCGGAAACTTATTGTTAGCGAAGCCTTAGAATACTTTCAACAGTTGTCGGAAAATGAATCCGAAAACTGTAGAAATAAAGAGTTTGCTTCTAGGGATGAAGAATTTGTGCCTTCAAATACTAAAAGTTTATCTTCAGATAATGATGGCAATTAATCTGATTTTTGCGAATTACCTATTGCATGTAGTAGAAATGAAAACGTTTCTAGTAAAACTGAAACGTTTCTAGTGCAAACAACCAAGAAATCAAGGTTTCATACATAACAGTTGATGAGCAACTGTTTCCTACAAAATCCAGATGTCGATTTACACAGTACAACACAGTACATGGCTAACAAACCAGATAAATTTGGAATTAAGTTCTGGCTTGCAGCTGATGTGCATACTAAATACATAATAAATGGCTTTCCATATTTAGGTAAAGATGAGCGTCTTGCAAATCTAGAACTCGCCAAACACGTCGTTTTACGTTTAGTGAAACCTTTTGAAAACTAAGGAAGAAACGTCACCACTGATAACTTTTTCACAACACTGAAACTATCGGAAATTTTAAAAGCAAAGAACACCAGTTTGATAGGTACTGTAAGGTGGAATCGAAAGTTTTTGCTTGAAATAGTGAAAACAAATGAAGACATAATTGTCGAAACATTGTTACTGAAACATAATGATAGTACAACTACTATCACAGTTTACCAAGGGAAAAATAATAAGAATGTCATGTTACTCAGTTCATTTCACCCCACAGTTTATGTTGACGATAACGGGCCAAAAAAATTTCCATAGACAATGTGGTTTTACAATTCTACAAAATTCAGTGTAGATGTTGCTGTCAAATGCACGAAAATACTTGGTGAAGGCAGCATCGAGAAGGTGGCCAGTGCCTGTCTTCTACAATGTTCTAGACATTGCTTGAATAAATTCCTGGATTTTGTATAAAAGAGTTATCGGTAAAAAGCTTTCGAGGCGAAAATTTATCCAACAACTTATTGATGAGCTTCGCCATCCTTATATTGAGCCTACTCGTAAAAAGAATAATTCAGATTTACAGAAACAAGTGAGTACCATCAGTAGCACGCAAAAGAGTTCGAAGTCAAGTTTCTAAATGTGTAAACAAAACAGTTGATATTTGTTCCGATGTGTAACAAGTGCACAAATTACGTAAAAAAAAGTTGCCGCAACTTTGTGTAGTATATGTACGAACACTTTCCTGATAATAACTTTTAAATAATGAATAAAAAATTTACACATCAATGACAAAGTGCCTCAAAAAAGTTCAAATTAAATATAGTGTAAACAGTTTTTAAACATAATTTTTTCTTTATTTTTAAGGTTTATAATTCAAATATTTTATTTTGTACTCTTAATATTACTGTCAATGATATAATTGTCATTACTGAAGAAAAATTATATTTTTAAAACTTAAACATGGATTTTTGTACTCTGGGTTAATTTGACCCATCCCGTCGTTCTAGGTATACTGAAACTGCCGTCGTTCTAGTGTTCAGAAAAAAACATTGATTTTGCCATTATCACTCTTGAAGAAAATATATCCTATCTTTGGCAAATCGCTTTATAAAACAAAGGCCTCTGCCTTGTAATTATTTATAAGATAGAACGAATATAAAATGTCTGAAAAAAAATTGTACTTCAAGTAGACTACAATAATAACTTCACTATTACAAATAAAAATGAAGTACAAAATCCTCATTGGACCAATGACCAAGTTTCCATATATATATATATATAATAGTTGCACAGTTTAGCAGTGTTATACTTCAGAAAAGGTAACTGTTGTGCATACACCTGATGTATAAAGTCAAAGTCATTAGTGAAAAGTTTAGATGATAACTCGGTTTTGCCAAAAACACATGAGACACATTGAGCTCGAATAAAAAGTGTGAATACAGAATACAGTAAGTATTCTATGACATCAAATACTGAAGGAAAGGTTTTTCATTTAGAAAAAATAAATTGATGCAATCTCTGGACCCAGCAGTATTACAATAGCTGATCAGAATGTACAACATATTCAGTTTAGTAAATCGATGCTTGTGGAATTAACTACCGATCGTGGAAGTGCACTTCAATTTGTATAACAAAAAAATGATAATAGTGCACCATAGATAACATTTTTAAGAAGTCTAGGCATAAATATGTTTACAAAAAAAAAGGAGACAATAATGTAGATATCAGTCAACTAAGTAAAGTTCTAATCTCAAACTTCCACAGATTCACAAGTAAATTTCTGAATTACCATGAAAACATTTTTTCATGTATTATTGTTTATTTAAAAAACATAGCTCTAAAATTCTCCATTAATCCATAAAGCTTTAGTTTCTCCATTAAAATTTTTTTTTCACCAATATTAAATGTAGTACCCTTCATACTTCTTGCATAGTATGTACGAAATCAGAAGCTGTTACGTCCGTAACGACAACATGTTACGTCCGTAACAAACTAATTAGTCCTCAGATTAATTACTAATACTCGTATCTGCAAATGCTTGACTAATTCTAAAAGTTTAAACATATTTAATCAGATATAGCTATATATATATATTAAAATGCACCATAATTCACAGAATTGTTTAACTGATGAAGACAATGCTTACTTTTGGCAGTTTTCTGAGATACGTCCGTAACACCCCATTAATATTTTTTGTTAATTTTTGTAATAGATTAAACTCTACATGGAATGAATATTACATAGATACCATCATGAGGTATTTGTAAAAAAAAAACTAAGCTTTCATAGTAAACTTAAGACTTGCTACATGGATTTAAAGCTTTCAAATTGTTACGTCCGTAACTATGGAATTGCCCTATGTTTTACAACAAAAACTCTGTAAGAATAAAACTTCATGTATTGATTTTGCATTAACATGCTATCTTATTTCTTTTCGGTTGAATTGCGTGTCAAATTTTAAAAGATAATTATCAAACACTCTGTATTTTACTTATGTCAAATCAATTCTTCAAGCAAAAGGGTTATCCTTTCATTTAATAATGAAATTTTAAAAATATTATTTGAAACTATATTTCCATTTATATAGTTTGGGTGATTAATATTAAACCAGTTGTTAAATATTAAAAAATATTTTTTTAGATTTTAACAAATATATTTCTTGGACTCTTAATTTCATACTTACACATTTTTTTAGGTTTATGTTATGTTTGTTAAATCTGCACCAATTTTGCAAAGAAATGCCAGAAAAAATACTTTGTAATAATAATATCATACATAGAT
The DNA here is from genome assembly GCA_963932185.1 of Troglohyphantes excavatus. Taxonomy (NCBI): domain Eukaryota; kingdom Metazoa; phylum Arthropoda; class Arachnida; order Araneae; family Linyphiidae; genus Troglohyphantes; species Troglohyphantes excavatus. Next base: position 67,581,880 of record OZ010670.1, read on the forward strand.
ATATTATTATATTATTAAAATTTTATTAAAATAAACATTTTATACCTTACTAATTTTATGTGCAATCTTTTAGTTGGCCCTAATGGTGTTCCTACAGTTGGTGAGTATATTTAATTATATTTTAATTAGCTACAGTAATATTGCCTAACAATTATAATTAATATTAATTTTAACTCTCTAGTGCATGATTTTTTTTCTTTTTTAATGGAATAATTTTCTTCGTTTCCTTTTTGCCCCTGGACCGCAGAAAAAATATACAAAAAAATCATAACTGCATATTTAATTAAATAATTAATTAAAACCGTTGTGTAGATATGTGTGTAATTAAAATAATTTTCAAGAAGTATGACAATATAGTTAAATACAATCTACATACCTCTGGTATTAACTAAGATTTTTTTGTAGAGCCAGATTATACTTATAAGTAATAAAGCAATATTTGAAAACTTCCCCTTCACGAGCCAGTTTCAGAACAACATACCTCGAAGCAACTGGTTGTCTTTATCACAATCATTTTTATAAAGATAAGGGATCTAGCGGCGGTTATAAGAACTAGTCACATGGTTCCTTACGTGACAATACTATAATAGTTAACATAACATTCAATATATGCAACTAGCGGTTATTTTAACCTTGTGTAGCATATGTACTACACTATGCACTAGAGGGTTAATGTGTAGTTAATTTAACTAACTAAAAAGTATAATGACGAGAAACATTATTTATTTATTTTAGTCAACATCGGTGGCTCCCCTGTGACAGGTAAATCTCATTCAAAATGCTTTACTTGCCATATAGGAAATTTTATAGTTGGACTTTAACACTTTAATATTATTATTATTATTATTATTATTATTATTATTATTATTAGTATTAGTAGTAGTAGTAGTATTATTATTATTATTATTATTATTATTATTATTATTATTATTATTATTATTATTATTATTATTATTAGTATTAGTAGTAGTAGTAGTAGTATTATTATTATTATTATTATTATTATTATTATTATTATTATTATTATTATTATTATTATTATTATTATTATTATTATTATTATTATTATTATTCATATCATTATCATTATTATTATCATTATTATTATTATTATTATTAGTAGTAGTAGTAGTAGTAGTAGTAGTAGTAGTAGTAGTATTGTTATCATTATCATTATCATTATTATCATTATTATTGTTATCATTATTATCATTATCACTTTTATTATTATTATTATTATTATTATTCATATCATTATCATTATTATTATCATCATTATTATTATTATTATTAGTAGTAGTAGTAGTAGTAGTAGTAGTAGTAGTAGTAGTAGTAGTAGTAGTAGTAGTAGTAGTATTGTTATCATTATCATTATCATTATTATCATTATTATTGTTATCATTATTATCATTATCACTTTTATTATTATTATTATTATTATTATCATCATAATCATAATCATAAACATAATCATAATCATTATCATAATCATTACCATAATTATTATCATAATCATTATCATAATCATTACCATAATTATTATCATAATCATTATCATAATCATTATCATAATCATCATAATCATTATTATTATCATAATCATTATCGTAATCATTATCATCATAATCATTATCGTAATCATTATCATTATCATCAGAATCATTATTATTATCATAATCATTATCATCATAATAATTATTATTATCATAATCATTATCATCATAATAATTATTATTATCATAATTATTATCATTATTATTATCATCATCATCATTATTATTACCATCATCATCATTATTATTACCATCATCATCATTATTATAATCATAATTATTATATTTTTTGCTTGCATTGAGGCTTTAACGATTTGAGATAGGAATTTTGAAATCTCAATAGTTCAAATTAGTAATTACATACATGTATTCAAAGACAATTTCCAAATGGTGAAATTTAGTGTACCATATAAATATTATAGAGAAAACGATAAAATTCTACTTTTTTTAAACGATATCTCAGCTCTTACACTTACAAGACAATAAAGATAATAGTCCAAAAGAAAACATTCAACTTCTTACATGGAACTTCTATTCGCACTAATTTCTACATTTCTTTTATTTCAGTCGGAGGCACCACTACCATTAGTAAGTCTTCTCCAAAAGTTTCTTTTTTCCATAATTAAACTTTTCAAATCCATTAAAGATTTGAGTTCTTTAATGTCAACTATTTTTCTAAAGAACGATCCAAAATATAATTTTACGGCAACTTTGACGACTGCGATCTGTCATTTTCCAGTGACATCAAGTTGAAGGCTAATAACAACGTGCTGCAATGAAAACAGGAAACGCAGCAATGCTAGTATATAAACTCTTTATTATTACACTTTCTACTGCTGAAAAATCTCGGATTTGACATAATCTCCCTTTTATAATGTGTTTGTTTGGGATTGGATTGTCCACAATTAATTACTAAAATATGTTTCATTAACTCTTCCCTGCATACATAACAATAGTTGCGTATTTGGAACACTATATCAACTAATTTAATTTTTAAGTCTTTAACCCTTTTCAATCCATTGATACACTGTTAAATATAACTATTCAAAAATAAGTAAAATGTACTCATTTCTTATTACATTCGCTACTCATCATGGCTCCGAATACATAAGCTTCAATTTTAAAAAGACATGTACTCAAAAATAAACACAATGAATATAAAAAGCAGATACTAGCCTACATAGGCTGCCTTCATAAATACCTTTCAATAAATATCAACAATTACAACCAAGACTTATCAGGCATCGAACCCAGATTCTAAGGATTCAGTTCACTTCAGTTCGATGTCGCTCGGCGAGTTACTAAAGAAAGGCCTGCGGTAAACAGGCAGTGAGGTTCTGATGTGGCTTGCGGTGAACAGGCGATAGTCCAGTCGCCACAGCTTAAATGGAAACTGAGTTATTACAACTCAATTATCTTACTTCCCATTCTTTTTGGTGCATCTCTTTAGCATTTCTTCTGTTTGTAACTTCCTCAATTGATATTACTTTAACATACAAGGCACTGGAATCCGATGCCTGAGGACCTGTGATCGATTCCCAGTAAATCTTGGTTGTAATTGTTGATATTTATGGGGGTTGATTATTAGAGGGGATCTTATTCAGTTATTCAAATTTATAAAATTGGGTGATGTGGCGGGATTGGAATTTAATATTGCCAATGTGACTAGAGGTCATGGATTTAAATTATACAAGTCACAGCTTAATCGGGATGTTAGAAAGCATTATTTTTTTAATAGGGTTATTGACAAATGGAATGGTTTGCCTGAGTATGTTGTTAATTCTTCAGGGGTGAGTGGTTTTAAAAAACAATTGGATCGGCATTGGGGAATCGTGACGATGATGGATTGACAGGACCAACCTTGCTGGGCCCAGAGCCTGTAGTTGGTCGACATTATTTGTATTTGTATTTGTAAAGAGTTTTATGAAGGAAACCTACGATGACAAGCAAGAGCTTTTTTTTTTCATTTTTACTCATTGTACTCATTTTGAGTATATGTCCTTTTTCAAAAATGAAACTTATCTATTCGGAGCCATGATGAGCATCGAATGTACTCAAAAATTAGTACAGTTTACTTATTTTTGAGTACCTATTTCTAGCAGTATGGTTTTAGTGAATCAATTAACAAGTTTCAGCGCGTTGATCCATCGACTATTCGAAATTATGTAAAGGAAATGACTTTACAAATGCCATTTAGCCAAAGCCAATTTATACCACTGACCAAATACACCGCAAATTGTTGAGTGTTCAGAGTACCTATTATCGATTATATAGTTATTGGTAAAGTTTCTTCAAGTATGCATTCAAAGCTTTAAGAGTTTGGTATTGTACACCATTCCAAAGTGAAGTATGCATTTTTCTTACGAAATTTTGTTTGTTTTTGTGATCCACAACATTTGCTAAATGTTATTAGGCAGCAACGGAACAATTTCGTTAATATACTTAAATTAAAAAATAACATTAATACTAATTTATTTCAAATTTTTAACTAGTATAAAAAATAACTAAATTGAAATCTGTATTTGTAACGTATGTGATATGTTCTTTTTAGTCGGGCCAGACGGAAACCCTATAACCAGTAAGTTCTAAATTATCTTAGATTTTATTAGTCTGGTTAATAATACCTAACAGCTATAATTTCCATTGTTGTATATATTGTGAAACTATCATATATGTTATTTATATAGTAAAGATCCCTATTGCGAGTCTCACACGTTCAAGCGATAAGCGTATTAGTGTAAATAATTAAACTAATTATCCCATGTAAAAATATTATATATTAAAAACTGTTTGCCTTTTAGTCAATATAAAAGGCACTCTTATTCATAGTAACGGTTTTGAAAGATTATCTGTAATTGTATAAAATGGGCAATGTATCTTCTGCGTGACAAATATCTGTTGTATTGCGCTTTCACGTGTAATCTAGGAATCGTATTACCCCGGAAAGTAATTATAAACTATAATTTCAAAAAGTACTGAGTAAACATATGTTCAATTGGTTTCAAGACATTATAACTATCGGGAAAAACCACTGCGATAATAATAACTATATATTCGTAAAGTATAGTAAATAATATGGTGAACTTAATTTTTATTATCATTTAAACAATTAACAGTTAAACTGGCTACAAAAGTTAAATTGTGTGGTAGCAAATGATCTATGGAAACATGGGTTTGGGCTACATTGTCCACGCCATCTGTCGGGAATATTCATGACTATGAGTTCGGTACAATTTTGCCACGATGGGGGGGGTATCAAATGATCTATTGGATAATGGGTTTATACTATTTCATCCACGCCATCTAGCGGGATTATTCATCACTAAGAGCTCGTGTAAAATTTTGCCACGATGTGGGGGTATCAAGTGGAACAAGTATTAGACCATGGCTTTGAACTATTTCGTCCGCGCCATCTGCCGAGAGTTGTCTTGACTAGAAGTTCGCGCACAATTTTGCTACAATGTGGAGGTTTACCGTTTTACTGGAATACAACATCTGGTGATATTCGAGCTTGAGCTGACAAACATCTGTCTGGCCTCCACTATAATTTATGAACTCCCATTTATTTTTAAAAAATCTTGATAACAATTTTCGTTTTATCTCCAATTAATGAAATCGAAGTATTTTGTTTATATGATTCATAATCAAAATACTTTGTATACCTTTATGACTATTCAAAGTTACGTTTAGATTTAGTATTTAGCTATGTATTTTAAATAGTTAAAAGTTGTTGCAGTACGATGTATCTTCTAATCACATTAATTTCTTAATCTTGTTTTTATTATTATTTCAGTCCCTAGCGGCGGTACACGTACAATTAGTAAGTCTGTTCCAAAATTACTTTTCAACATATTTTACCAAAATCAGTATTATTTATTTAGTATATATGGGTTTTAGTAATTACTATGTAGGTTTTTTGTATCTGTTAAGTTTATGTTTTACTAAGTTCATGTACTAGATTACTTTCTAGACCCATGTTTGTTGAATGTTCTTTGTACTTTGAATTCTGCAGCAATTGTGTCATGAAAACAGTATCTTTATTCTTAATTATCAAAGTATTTAGAACATATATAAAGGATTATAAGTTTATATTAAAGTTGCTTTATATAAACTTAGAGTATAAACTTTGTGAAACTACGTTTCTATGAAAAATAAAGTTTTTTTTAGACATTTTTAGAGGTTTGTAGCTCTATGGTATTTCAAAGCATAAAATGAAGAACAGACAATAACGAAGTATTTTACCCACAATATTCAGATTACTGAATTCTTCTCCACGTTTTATGTAAAAAAAATATTTTTTTTACCTTCAAAAACCACATTAGAATTCCTCTATTTTCTACCATTACAAAAGACTAAAAAAGTTGCTGAATGTTCAGAAATCGCAGTAAAAATAGAAACTACAATTACAAAATTAATAGTATTATTACAACGAAGTTCAGGCGAGGGAAGTGGAAATATTTGTTTTTAATATCGATATCGATTAATAAGTAAAACATTTTTTAATTGGGGAATAAAGAATGTCATATCAAATATATTAAAAGACTTGCTTTTAAGTACCTATTTAATATTTTATCAAATGGAATTTGTAATAATACATACACATTAATTACCTGTTTCCAATTACCCTTGACTTCTGGGGTTATTGGAAACAGGCATGGTCGCTTTAATTTCATTACTTGTTAGGCTTTAGGCAAATATTCAAACATTCTTAAAAATTAAAAAAATTCCTCTTCATAACACCCTGATGATCCATCCAGGGAGTACATCTTTAAATCTCCATGGAAACTGGAGCGACACTGACTAGAACCAATGAGAAATCTGCAATGTTGAGGCCCCTTGAAAGGAGCAGCCGATTCCGATAAACAATAACTCAACAGAAACATTCTCAGACCAAAACCTCAGCGTATCTCTCGCTGCTCAATTTCCTTAGCATTTTTAAAAGCAATGTTACCCGTAGATGTAAATTCTCAACTGTTAAATTGTCATCATTAAATTTTATTTGATATATAATTACTATGGCTATATTATTATGACGACGTCCGCGCCCTGATACCACCTCCGCCCATGACTCACCATTTTCCGACATGATAGACCCCCTCTCCCAAAGGTGCGTGACGTACAAATTTAAAACTGAGCCACTCGAAATATTTGTCAGTTGAGCTTTTTCTGTTACATCCGCCATTGTTCACGGTTAGTTCGAGTTTAACGAATATACTACACCAATATAATTCAAGTACGAAACATCACTATTCAATTTAGTGTTATTCATTACACATATGTATATCATAATGTAAACGAATTTTTTGTTTTTCCTTCATAGTCGGGCCAGGCGGAGTTCCTACTACAAGTAAGTATTCATACAATTTACAATGCTTTGATTTGTAATACTTCTTTGTTACTTCTAACTGGCTGCTAATGTAATTAATATAATTTGTTGAATGTAAAATTTACATTGTCTATATAACTATATTACTTACTAATTAAACATATTATTTTTAAACTCTTTAACATATGAAACTTTGATCTATGTATAAAAAAATATTTTTACTTTGTCTTTTAGTCAATATAGACGGATCCCCTGTTACAGGTCAGTCTACTAAAATATTGTTTTATAATTATGCAAGTTTTTCCATGTGTGGCATAGTTATTAATGTGACTATTCCAATAATGCAATGATATTTTAAACTATAAGTATCAAGGCAAAAAAAAATTTATAGCTTAAAGTATTCTTACTTAATTATTTACTTTTTGTTTTAGTTAATCAACCTGGAACCCATACCGTCAGTAAGTCTTCAAATATACTTTAATTTATGATACGCATTCAATTCTTACGACATAGTTTTTCAACACATAGCTATTTAATAAAGATAACATTGTTATTTAATTCAGATGACATAGTTACTTAATCCAGATGACATATTTTTTTAATCCAGATGACATATTTTTTTAATCCAGATGACATATTTTTTAATTTATGTAATTATTAAATTCAGTTGACGTAGTTATTTAATCCAGATGACGCAGTTATTTAATCCAGATGACATAGTTATTTGATTCAGATGATATATTTATTTCATCCGGATGACGTAGTTATTTCATCCAGATGGCGTAATTATTTCATCCAGATGACGTAGTTATTTAATCCAGATGACATAATTATTTTATCCAGATTACGTAGTTATTTAATCCAGATTACGTAGTTATTTAATCCAGTTGACATAGTTATATAATTCCGATGAGGTAGCTATTTAATTCATATGAAACTCTTGCAAAGAATTATTGCACACTGTGTATTATAAATATTTCAAATCGAAATATCACAGCTGGACCACCCTAATGCGCAGCATAGCAAAAAAGTATGTCCAATGCGGTTGCGTAAAGCCCATCAATACTACACTGTAAAAAAAGATACATAAAATGAGTATCTGAACCTATTCGTTTTTCTTTGAGTACAATTGCATCGTAAATGAACGATGACGTACTCAAAGTTAAATAACCATACTTTCTCAAAAACGATCAGGGTGATTTATAATTGCTAATATCAGCTTCTGTTCAAGCCATCTTAACCAGAGAGTTGTAATATTAAATAGAGAGCGCCTTCAATACCAGACTCTCGTAAGGCCGCGGTGTCAACATTGAAAAGAAAAAACAACATCACGTGGTTATAGCGCTGCCACATTTGGCGTTCAGACATCTGCAGGAGTTTCAAATTTGGCGCACTTTCTTCTTTTTTGGTGATAGAGAGTTCTGTCCGTATTCAACTTCTTAACATATATGTAGGTATTTACTTATTTTCAAACAGTAGGCGTTAAATATTCCCTCTTCATTAACGAAACGAAAATATTTTATTTGTGTTCAATACTCGAAGAAGCGAATCTCTTTATATTTCTCAGGTTTTATTGTTCATATTTTCTTATTGAAGTATACAAAATAACAATTGAAAGAACTTCGCTTTTGGTAAATTCTTTACATAAAAACGTAATGTAATTATTTCAAAACTACAAAGTAAGAAAAATCTCCTTAATATATCTGTTTACTCCCTTAAATTGTGCCACACGTTCAAAAAAACGATATTTCAATACAAAATTAAACCCAAAACCATATTACAATACTTCGATCTCGTTTAGTGCTTAAAGTCGCCAAGGTCTGCCAAGTAATATTGGCGCATGAATGAATTTTCATTTCCACCTATCACGTGGTTGCAATGATGGACACACGGAAATCAGCATTTTTATTCCTCTATTTTTATCATTACTCTATGTTCTTAACAAAGCGACCTCTACTGCCATGCCTGAGGACATGTGTTCGATTCCAGGTAAATCTTGGTTATAATTGTTGATATATATTGAAAGTGATTTATGAAGGCAGCTTATGTAGGCAAGCAACTGCTCTTTTTATTCATTTTACTCATTCTACTAAATATTGAGTACATGTCCTTTTTCAAAATTGAAACTTATGTATTCTGAGCTATGATAAGCTTCAAATGAACTCTAAATTAATTTCAAAATTATTTAATTCTAATTTGTGCTTTTTCTAACATTTAAAACATATTCATATAATATTTATTTAATATAAAGCATGAAATATTGCTCTTAAAATTAAATTATATTGTACTGTAAAAGAAAATGTTATTTAAAATATATTTTTTTAGTAGAACAAACAGTTTTGACATGATTGTTTGTGTTTTAGTTAGTTTAAATTAAACACTTATCTACTCCTCCCCTTTTCTAAAAAAATACCTAAGTAACAGTTAAAATAACTGTTATTTGTCAATAATATCGTAATAACTACTTTTCTTTCAGAATAACTGTTAAGCTCGTCCCTAATGTGATATGTTCTTTTTAGTCGGCCCAGACGGAATCCCTAGAATCGGTAAGTTCTAAAGTCCCTTACATTTTATTAGTCTGGTTAATAATACATGACAGATATGATTTATATTAATGTATCTATTGTGAAACTATCATATATGTTATTTAATTAGTAAAGATCCCTATTGTGCTCATCACACGCAGCGAATCCTAACATGTGAGGTATCAAAACACAAAGAGGCAATTTCCTTGAGCAGTGACGAATCGTACTTTTGTCTCATGAACAATAGCGTTTTTTAAACGAGCCGTTGGTAGTGCTGTCATCTATGAGTAGAAACGTTAAACTTTTTATATGTGAGTGAAGGACGATGGATTTTCATGCGATAATTATCGCACGGGCGTATTATTGCAATTTATTAAACTAGTTATACCATATAAAGATAGGATACATTAAAAACTGTTTGCATGTCAGTCAATGTAAACGGCTTCTCTATTCATAGTAACTATTTTGAAAGATTATCTGTAAATCTAATATAACATAGGCGATATGTCTTCTGCGTGACAAATATCTGTTGTATTTCGGCTTTTTCGTTTAAACTAGAAATTATATAATCCTGGAATGTAATTATAAACTATAATTTCTTAATGTTCAATGTAAGCATAGCTTATTGAATAGGTTTCAAGATATTATAACTATCGGGAAACATGACGTACGATAATAATGATTATATATTCGTTAAATACAAATCAGAAAATGTATACAGGTTAGTATAGTAAACTTAATTATTATTTTCATTTAAAAAATAATAGTTAAATTGGCTACAAAAATCAAGCTGTGTGGTAGCAAATGGGACCATGGATTAGTGTTCTTTCGTCCGCGCCATCTGTCGGGAATATTTATGATTAGAAGCTCGCGTATAATTTTTCTACATGTGGGGGTTTACCCTTTTACTGGAATACCACATCTGGTGATATTCCAGCATTATCTGACATACATCTGTGTGGGATAAACAATCAACAATCATGTACTTCCATTCATTTTTCAAAAATCTGGATAACAATTTTCGTTTTATCTCCAATTAATAAAATTGGAGTGCTTCGCTTATATGACTCAGAATCAGAACACTTCGTATTTAATTTTGACTATTTATAGTTACATCATTAAGATTTAATTATTTCTCATGTATTTTTAACAGGTAAAACATATTGCAGTTCTATGAAGCTTCTATACTCGGAAACAACTTAAGTTGAACCTAAAGCGGAATCTATGATATGTATAAGATATTTAATTGATTTAGGCTCAACTTAAGTTGTCCCCGAGTATAATCGCATGAATTTCTTGATCTTTTTTTTTTATTTCAGTCCCCAGCGGTGGTACACGTACAATTAGTAAGTCTGATCCAAAATTACTTTTCAGCATATATTTTACTAAAAAATTCTTACATAAAATTCTATAATACTCAAAATTATGTATTATTTCTTTAATATATGGGGGTTTAATAACTATTATTGTTGCAGACCGGCCCACTTGGGGCATGATTCACTGGGCTGAGAGGCCCCATTTGGGTTTGGAATGTGGCATCTTCCACTTGAAAAGTTTCGGTTCGCATTTCGAACAGAGAGCACACTAGGCCGCCATTGAGAATGGTTGGAAAAAAGACAGCTCCTCCACATAAGCATTGTTTGGGAAGAAAATAAAAACAAGTTAAGTTTTTAATAAGATGTCCCTTCTCCTTGAGTCGCCGAACTAAAGAAATGCCTCGAACCTGGTAGGTTTGTAAGTGCATTCATCAAATTGTGGCGCCCGAACAGGGACCCGAGGAGACAATGGAATCTCTCAAACAAAGACGCACAACCGTGCGAGGGTCGTTCACTAGGAGCGTTAACCTAGTGAATGAACTAATAGCGAATAAAGAGGAAGCCGTCAACATCCAAACAGCTTTGGATCATCTGGAGGAAAAAGCTAAAAAACTCTTTGCTCTAGATGAAAAATTCGTGGAATTACTGCAGAAAGAAGTGGGATGCAATCAGGAAGTCTTCGACAGAGAATTCCTGGCTTCCGAGGTCTACGAAGAAAAAATGATAGCTTGCCGGGTGCGGGCTAAAAAACAGCTGGAGGAATTGACGATCTCGTCGACAGATCGAATCCGAGGAGATGCCGTCGCGGTTGCGACCCCCCTCATCTCCCCCGCCCCAGCAGTCCATCGGCTGCCGGAGATACAGCTTCGAAAGTTCAGCGGACTGATACAAGACTATCTACCATGGTGGAATCAATTTAAAAAGATCCATGAAAGCCCCACCGTGGAAGCAAGTGATAAGATGCATTATCTACTACAGAGTACAGAAGGAAAGGCACACTCTTTGGTTTCAAGTTTCCCCGCGACGACGGAAAATTATCCCCTCGCCATAAATCAACTCAGGGAACGTTTCGGCAGAGAAAACCTCTTAATACAATATTATGTGCGTGATATTCTTCAAATTGTGCTAAGCGGAGAAAACAAAAAAAGACGTGATATTTCGTCGCTCTACGATGACCTGGAGAGTAGGTTAAGGGCATTAAATTCACTTGGGGTAACACAGGAAAAATATGCTGCTATTTTATTCCCTTTGGTAGAAAGTTGTCTGACGGAAGATCTGCTTCGTGAATTTGAACGAAGCATGGTTTATACGGGATCGGCTGACACAGGTAACGATTTAAATAATATTATGAATTTTCTTAAAATGTATGTTGAAGGGGAAGAAAAAATACTACTTGCCCGTAATAGCTTTAATGTTGATAAAAGTAAAAATAAGACGCAAAACCCTAATTATACTAATGAATATAATGCATGCACAGCCTCTGAGTTATATAATAATAATAATCAAGCTTATAAGAATAAATTTAATTTTAAATCTAAACAAGGAAATCTTTGCATTTTTTGTGATAAGGGTCATGCCTCAGAAAATTGCAGTGAAGTTTCTAAAATGAGTTTAACTGTCAGGAAAAATATAGTTTTGAAAAAGGGTGCTTGTTTTATATGTTTAAAGCGAGGGGGGCATAAAGCAGCTGAGTGCAGATCAAAACATCTGTGTATTGTATGTCAAAAGAGACATTATGTTTGTTTGTGTCCAGAGTTACAAAGTAAAACAAACAATACAGTAGTAGAAAATTATCAGGAAGAAACTGTTAATAGCGCTTTGGCTAATCAAGCTTGCAGTTCAAATGTAGTGTTGCAAACACTAATAGTAAAAATATGTAACGGAGATAAGGAAGTTTCTGTTCGATCCATTATTGATTCTGGTAGTTCTTTGTCGTATTTAACAAGGGATATTGCGGAAATAATGGGTTTCAAAAAGTTAGGGGAAGTAAAAGTTGTTCAGAAATTATTCGGGGGTGTAGAAACGTCTGAGAATGTACATAATAAATATAAAGTTAATGTAAAAAGTTTGGATTCCAGTTATATGTGTAATTTTGACGTACTAGATCAACGTGTAATTTGTTCGGAAATTAATAAAGTGCCTAATGGTCCGTGGGTTACCGAACTTAAAAAACAGGGCGTACATCTAAGTGATGTTGAGCATAAACACGTACCCGTCATTTCATCAGATATAAAATTATTGATAGGGGCTGATGTAGCGGGAAAGTTGTTAACTGGACAAGTGATTTCACTAAAAAATGGTTTGGTTGCAGTGGGTACTCTTTTGGGTCATACTTTAATGGGGAAAATACCCTGTGATAGAATTATTGATAAGAGAGAAGCTCTTTCAGTAACTTCTTTGTTAGCAAGAGATATAAGTATATCTCAGTTTTGGGATTTAGAAGTCTTGGGAATTAAGGATCCTTTGCCAGAAAAATCAAAAGCAGAATTGCAAGAAGAAACATTGCAATATTTTGAGGAAACTTTAACTAGAGATTCTGAGGGAAGGTATGAGGTATCTTTGCCCTGGGTTTTAGATAAGTCTATTTTGCCCAGCAATAAAAATATAGCTGAAAGTAGGGCCAGATCTACAAAAAACAAATTGATTGTTTCAGAAAAAATAGATGCATATAACAATGTCTTTAGTGAATGGTTAGTTAAGGATATAATAGAAAAAGTAAATAACAATAAAGAAACAGGTGTTCATTATTTGGCTCATAGGCCAGTGTTTAAAGAAAGTAGTAGTACTAAAGTTAGACCGGTGTATGACGCTAGTTGTAAATATAAGGGATTACCATCACTGAATCAATGTTTAGAAAAGGGGCCAAACTTTCTTGAATTAATACCTTCCTTACTCAGCCGTTTCCGTATAAACAAATTTGGTGTAACATCTGATATTGAAAAAGCTTTCCTGCAGATAAATATTTCTGAGAGGGATAGGGATTTTTTAAGGTTCTTCTGGTTTAATGAAGACAATTCTGATGAGTTAGTAACTTATCGCCATAAACGCGTATGCTTTGGTGTAAAATGTTCACCATTTCTATTAAGTGCCACCTTAAATCATCATTTGAATTTAGCTCCCAGTAATCTTACCCCAACAGCCAATCTTCTGAAGAAATCTTTCTATGTAGATAATTGTATAACGAGTTTAGAAGATGAAGATAAAGTGCACAAATTTATTTTAGAAGCAAAGTTATTGTTATCTAGTGCATGTTTCAATTTGCGTGATTGGCGAACAAATGTGGGTGATGATATTGAAAGTAAAATTAATGTTCCAAGTACTGTACCCGTTCTTGGATTAATTTGGGATGTAAATTCTGATACGTTATCTTGTAGAATAGAGGATAAAAATGATGAAGAGGGTGTTATTTCTAAACGTATAATCTTATCACGAGTGCAACGAGTATTCGACCCAATCGGATTTACCTGCCCTGTGACACTTGTTCCAAAACTGATGTTACAACATATCTGGAGCTTAAAACTGAAATGGGATGAACCCCTCCCAGATAACATCAAAAAACAGTTCCAAAAATGGATGCAACAGGTACATTTGCTCAAAGATATTAAAATCCCTAGATGGTTTAATTTAAATGTTAATGGTATTATTGATATAAGTCTTCATACATTTTGTGATGCGTGCAAAGATTCGTATGCAACATGCATATTCATTAGAATTGAAACTCAAATTGAAGTTGTGGTTCAATTCGTTAGTGCGCGTTCAAGAGTTGCACCATTAAATCCTATTTCAATTCCCCGCTTGGAGCTCCTGGCCTGTTTGATTGGTTCAAGACTGGCAAGCACCGTTTTAAGTGACTTGAAGGAGATCCCAGGAATTCGTCCTTTCTATTGGACGGACTCTTCCACAGCTTTGAGCTGGATTCGAAGAACGACTCAGTGGGGTACTTTTGTGTCAAATCGTGTAACCGAAATTCGTTCTGTGACGGATCATCAGTTCTGGCATCATATTCCAGGTGTATTTAATGCAGCCGACCTTCCGTCTCGCGGTTGTTCGGCTGAAAAGTTGATACAATTAAAATGGTGGGAGGGTCCATCTTGGCTCTTAAAGTCAGAATCCGAGTGGCCTTCTAGTGAAGAAATGCCAAATGAAGAAATAATTAGTTCTGAGAAACGCAAGAGTGTGTTAACTGCACATAATAAGGTCGTGAAACCAAATAATTGGTATTACGAATATTTCTCTTCATATTTAAAAATTGTTCGCATGTTGGCTTGGATTCTTCGTTTTTGTAGCAATTCGAAGAAAGTGGAAGTGGTTCGATCACCTGATCTTTCTTGCTTAGAAATTGAAAGTGCTGAAATAGCGCTTTTCAAACTAATTCAAAATGAGTCATTTACAGGTGTAAATGATGAAAAGATTCATAATCTGAGACCCTTTTGTGATGATAATGGCGTTTTAAGGGTAAAGACAAAAGTCATTTACAGAACGGATACAATCGATTTCAGGTATCCTATAATCTTGCCCTCAGATCATCCTGTGGTACATTTGCTGATATATCATAAACATAAAGAACTTTTACACTCTGGTGTGTCCCTTCTGATGACACATTTAAGAGAAACCTTTTGGATCGTGAAAGCCAGAAAAACAATTCGTTCTGTGATACAGAAGTGTGTACGTTGTAAACGATTCAGTGCTAAAAATTGTGAAACCGAACCCGTGTCTTTGCCTCAAGATAGAGTACAAGATTCATCTGTGTTTCAAGTAGTGGGTGTGGATTTAGCTGGTCCTCTCTACCTCAAAGACGGGCAGAAAGCTTGGATTGTGCTATACACTTGCGCAGTCTATCGTGCCATACATTTGGAACTGACCACATCGTTGTCGACTGAAGCCTTCCTTCAGACACTTCGCCGCTTCATCGCTAGAAGGGGACGTCCTTCAACGATATATTCAGACAATGGTACCAACTTTGTTGGAGCCAACAGATCCCTGTCCAATGTTGATTGGGGACAGATTTCAACAACTGTTTCTGCACAACACATCCACTGGAAATTCAACCCTCCTACAGCATCTTGGTTTGGGGGATTTTGGGAACGTATTATTCAAATGATAAAACGCATCTTAAGAAAGATTTTGGGAAAAGCCTCATTGTCGTATGAGGAATTGTTTACTATACTGTGTGATTGTGAACAAATCATAAATTCCCGACCTCTGACATATGTGTCAGAAGATGTGAATGATCTATCACCCTTAACCCCATCAATGTTCCTTCAAGAGGTAAGGTCTTCAAATGTGACTGACATTGACACTTTAGATCACACCGGTCTAAACAAGAGGTCCCAATACAAACAAAAATTGAGGAATCACCTTAGACAACGATTTCGAATCGAATACCTAGGTCAGTTGAGACAACAAACAATTCACCGCAAGAAAGTTAGGCCACTGACACTAGGTGACATTGTTCTGATTGAAGATGACACTAAAAAGCGTGCGTTTTGGTCATTGGGTCGAGTGACTAAACTTATGCCAGGCAAAGATGGCCTGCCAAGGGTCGCACAAGTAAAAACGGAATCAGGGGAGTTCTTAAGACCCATTAAGAAACTCTATTATTTAGAAATTCAAGACTCTGTAGATCTTGTAGCAAACTCTAACGTTGGTAATGGTGTACGTACTAAAAGTGGTCGAACTGTTAATGCACCAGATCGTTTAAGCTATTAAGAATGAAACTTAAGAGAATTTAATATTTAGAATATTTTATTCAATTTATAATTTTCTTGCATTTAAATTTATATGTATATATATTTTGGCATTAATTAGTAAGTATTCTTTTAGTTAGCAAATAATTCATTGTTTTTGTGTTCAATGAACAATATGTGTGTATTTGTATATAATTTTGTATCCTTTTTGTATATTTGACTTTGCTTTTGTGGGGAGAGCTGTAGTAAGTAAAATTTGAGTTTACAAGTTTAAACTCAAAGGTGGGAGAATGTTGCAGACCGGCCCACTTGGGGCATGATTCACTGGGCTGAGAGGCCCCATTTGGGTTTGGAATGTGGCATCTTCCACTTGAAAAGTTTCGGTTCGCATTTCGAACAGAGAGCACACTAGGCCGCCATTGAGAATGGTTGGAAAAAAGACAGCTCCTCCACATAAGCATTGTTTGGGAAGAAAATAAAAACAAGTTAAGTTTTTAATAAGATGTCCCTTCTCCTTGAGTCGCCGAACTAAAGAAATGCCTCGAACCTGGTAGGTTTGTAAGTGCATTCATCAAAATTATATAGGATTATTTTTTTATTATTTTTTTATTTTTTACTAAACTCATGTACCAAATTACTTCAAGTCCAAAGAATAGTTTTTGTTGAGTGTAATTTGTTCTTTGTATAATCCTGTAGCAATTATTTTATGAAAACAGTAGATGCATTCATAACTCACTAAGTATTTAGAACACATATAAACGATTGTAATTTATTTTTCAACTATTTACTAATTATTTTTCAACATATTTTATTAAAAAACCGTATTATTTCTTTAGTGTATCTGGGTTTTAATAACTACATTATTGGATTATTTTGGTATGGGTTATGTTTATTTTTTACTAAGCTCGTGTACCAAATTACTTCAAGATCAAAGAGCAGTTTTTGTTGAGTGTAATTTGTTCTTTGTATAATCCTGCAGCAATTGTTTTATGAAAACAGTAGATGCATTCATAACTCACTAAGTATTTAGAACATATATAAACGATTATAAATTACTTTTCAACTACTTATTAATTACTTTTCAACTATTTATTAATTACTTTTCAACATATTTTATTCAAAAACCGTATTATTTCTGTAGTGTATCTGGGTTTTAATTCAACTACAACATTGGATTTTTTTTTGTATGGGTTATGTTTATTTTTTACGAAGCTCTTAGACCGCAAAATGTTGAGTGTTCAGAGTACCTATTGTTGATTATATAAGTATTTGTAAAGTTTTTTTAAATACTTATAAAGAAACTTTAAGTGTTAGTTTGGAATTGCACAGTGTTCCAAAGTTAAAAAATGAAGTCATCAAAAAGTAAA
Organism: Troglohyphantes excavatus; assembly: GCA_963932185.1. Taxonomy (NCBI): domain Eukaryota; kingdom Metazoa; phylum Arthropoda; class Arachnida; order Araneae; family Linyphiidae; genus Troglohyphantes; species Troglohyphantes excavatus. The sequence continues at coordinate 67,599,654 of OZ010670.1, forward strand.
GACTGCACTTTTCCAACCAACTTTTGTTAGTTTCTGTGATCCACAAGATTTGCTGTATGTTGTTGGGCAGAAACGAAACACTTTCTTGGACTATACTTAAATTTAAAAAACAAATACATAAGTACTATTTTATTTCATTGTTTTAACTAGCATAAATCATAACTGAATTGAAATCTGTATTTTATGTGATATGTTCTTTTTAGTCGGCCCAGACGGAAACCCTATAACCAGTAAGTTCTGAAAACCCTTACATTTTATTAATCTGGACAATTATACCTAATTTAATAATACCTATAATTTTTATTTAATTTATCCATTTTGGAATTATCATATGTGTTATTTAAGTACTAAAGATCCTTATTGCGGGTCTCACACGCAACAAATCCTAACATGTGAGGTAAAAAATCAAAGAGACAATTTCCCTGAGGTGCGACGAATCGTACTGTTGTCTCACGAATATTAACGTTTTTTAAACGAGCCGTTGGTAGTACTGTCATCTATGAGTAGAAACGTTAAACTTTATTTTTTATGGAAGAGAAGGGTTCTATAATTATATAAGTTTTTCCATGTGTGACATTGTTATTATTGTGACTATCCTAATAAGTCAATGATATTTTAAACTAAAAGTATCAATGCAAAAAATTTCTAGCGTAAAATATTGTTACTTAATTAGGTCCTTTTTCTTTTAGTTAATCAACCTGGAACCCGTACAATCAGTAAGCCTTCAAATATACTTGAATTTATTATATTCTATCCTTACGACATAATTATTCAAGACATATTTATTGAATCCAGGTGACATATTTATTTAATCCAGATTACATAGTTATTTAATCCAGATTATATAGTTTTTCCATTCCAGATGACATGGTTATTTTAATTGAAGTAATTATTTAATTCAGATGACATAGTTATTTAATCCAAATGACGTGGTTATTCAATCCAGATTACGTAGTTATTTAATCCAAATGACGTAGTTATTTAATCGAGATGGTGTAGTTACTCAATCCAAATTACATAGTTATTTAATCCAGCTTACGTATTTATTTAATCCGGATGACGTAGTTATTTAATGCAAATGACATAGTTTTTTAATCCAAATGACATAGTTTTTTAATTGACGTAATTAATTTTTTTTCAGATGACATAGTTATCTTGACGTTGTTATTTAATCCAGATAGAATAGTTTTTTATTCCAGATGTTTGCATATTTATTTAATTCAAATTGCAATACAATATACATTCATAATCTTCAGAACTGGCTAATAATTACTAATTATTAATGAATATTATTTACATTGAAGAATAGGAGATGGACAAGTTTGCATACAAGGACAGAATGCATCAACCAAATAGTTTCCTAACTCAAATCGTATTACTTTACTTTAGTAACTCGATTTAAGAGCATATTTCTGTTCTTTTATTTATTAATACTTACTGAATATTCAAAAATATCAACGAAACGGCACTTAACGAAAATCATGTTTTATTTTTTTTACAGTCGGGCCGAACGGGGTTCCTACAACAAGTAAGTCTCTATACAGTATCTAATAACTTAAATAATATTTTCATTATAACATTTATAGGCTTTAGTCCTAACAAGATTTTGTGCGAATAATGCTACTAGTTAAATGTATAAATTGTATAATTTATTCAAAAATATAATTTTTAAATTAAACGCATAATTTGTTTAATTAAACGTATAATTTTTAATTAAACGAATAATTTTTGTTAATTAAAAGTATAATTTTAAAATTAAACGCATAATTTGTTTAATTAAACGTATAATTTTTAATTAAACGAATAATTTTTGTTAATTAAAAGTATAATTTTAAAATTAAACGTAATTTTTTTAATTAAAAATATAATTATTAAATAAAATGTATAATTATTAAATTAAACAAATAATTTTTAAATTAAACGAAGAATTTTTAAATTAAACGAAGAATTTTTAAATTAAACAAATAATTTTAAAATTAAACAAATAATTTTTAAATTAAACGAAGAATTTTTAAATTAAACGAAGAATTTTTAAATTACACGTGGAATGTTTTTAATAAAATGTTGATTTTTTTTTAATTAAACGTTGAATGTTTTTAAATAAACGAATATATTTTTTTAATTAAAAGTATAATTTTTAAATTAAACGTATTTTTCTTAATTAAAAATCTAATTATTAAATAAAATGTATAATTTTTAAATTAAACGAAGAATTTTTAAATTAAACGTAGAATGTTTTTAATTAAATGTTGATTTTTTTTTAATTAAACATAGAATGTTTTTAAATAAACGAATATATTTTTTTAAATTAAAAGTATAATTTTTAAATTAAACGTATTTTTCTTAAATAAAAATCTAATTATTAAATAAAATGTATAATTTTTAAATTAAACGAAGAATTTTTAAATTAAACGTAGAATGTTTTTAATTAAATGTTGATTTTTTTTAATTAAACATAGAATGTTTTTAAATAAACGTATATTTTTTTTTAATTAAAAGTATAATTTTTAAATTAAACGAATTTTTTTGTTTAAAAATATAATTATTAAATAAAATGTATAATTATTAAATTAAACGAAAAAAAAATTAAATTAAACATAGAAGAATGTTTTTAATTAAATGTAGATGTTTTTTAATTAAACGTAGAATGTTTTTAAACAAACGTATTTTTTTTAATTAAAAGTAGAATTTTTAAATTAAACGTAAATTTTTTAATTAAAAATTCAATTATTAAATAAAATGTATAATTATTAAATTGAACGAATAATTTTTAAATTAAACGAAGAATTTTTAAATTAAACGAAGAATTTTTAAATTACACGTAGAATGTTTTTAATAAAATTTGATTTTTTTTAATTAGACGTTGAATGTTTTTAAATAAACGAATATATTTTTTAAAATTAAAAGTATAATTTTTAAATTAAACGTATTTTTCTTAATTAAAAATCTAATTATTAAATAAAATGTATAATTTTTAAATTAAACGAAGAATTTTTAAATTAAACGTAGAATGTTTTTAATTAAATGTTGATTTTTTTTTAATTAAACATAGAATGTTTTTAAATAAACGTATATTTTTTTTAATTAAAAGTATAATTTTTAAATTAAACGAATTTTTTTGTTTAAAAATATAATTATTAAATAAAATGTATAATTATTAAATTAAACGAAAAAAAAATTAAATTAAACATAGAAGAATGTTTTTAATTAAATGTAGATGTTTTTTAATTAAACGTAGAATGTTTTTAAACAAACGTATTTTTTTTAATTAAAAGTAGAATTTTTAAATTAAACGTAAATTTTTTAATTAAAAATACAATTATTAAATAAAATGTATAATTATTAAATTGAACGAATAATTTTTAAATTAAACGTAGAATTGTTTTTAATTAAATTAAGATGTTTTTAATTAAACGAGAATTTGCAAATTAAACGTAGATTTTTTTTAATTAAACGTAGAATTTTTTTTAATTAATTGTAGAATTTTTTTTAATTAATTGTAGAATTTTTTTAAATAAATGTAGAATTTTTAAAATAAACGTATAATTTTAAATTGCAACGTATAATTTATTTTAACGTTTCCACATATTTAACTCTAAACTGTGCTTCATAAAATATCTTTATTTTATATTTTAGTCAATATAGGCGGCTCCCCTATTACAGGTAAGTCTACTATAAGGTATTATTTAATTTATTCTCGAGTGAACTTTATGAAACTCTACATTTCTTCTATTTTGCATGTTTTCAGGCCTGATCTAGAAATTCAACAACCGCTAAAAATATTAAAAAATATATTGTAAAACTATAATCGTATTTGTAAACTACTATGTTTTATACATCCGGGTTATTAAAGGTGACAGATGTTTGGCATTTTTTAGTAAGACAAAAAATTTTGTTTTGTAGCGAAGAAAGGAATACAAGAGGGTAGACAAACACAATTGAATATATTTAAACTTTAGGTTTAAGCTAAGATAAGATTTAAAAAATGGAAAATTTAAGTGGGCGCCTATAATACTGACCCACTGAGACGACACAGGAAATATTGCATAAAGTTTTTCATCATGAATGAATGTTGCCTGTTGTTTAGGTTACATGTTTGTTTGTTTTTAAGTTGGTTGTTCTATCACTTACAAGCATGATGGGAAAATGGGCATTGATTTCCTACAATTTTTTTTATTGAAATTACGCACATTTAGTGCTGTGTCTATACTATTGAGCTGTAATACCGTAGCATGTAAATAGTATGATTAAATTTAATTATCTTTCTGATATAGTTTCTTATATTATTTTTTTTCAGTGGGCGGTGGTGGACCTCGTACAATAAGTAAGTGTGTCATATAAAATATTTCTTTTGAATTAAACTTTTCAATGTCTCAAAATATTTCATTTTTTTTCTGTTCAACTAGGGAAATATCACTTTTCGAATGTGGAATTGGCAGGTTCGATTATTTCGAACTTGAATAAAAAAGTCAGATTTACATATTTATAAATGAAATTTTTGAAACCTAAACTAAACTAAAATTTTATTAAACCTTAACTTGTCTTCATTAAAATATTATTATAAATTAAAAACTTTGCTTAATATTTTGAAATGCAAGTCAAGGCAAAAAAAAAATTACGATTAACTATACATACTAGAAGCAAATTTATTTTTAGAAAAAGGTGAAGCTATATAATGCTTCTATACTCCAAACCAAAAAAAAAATTCTAAAAAAAAGTAAAAATTATAAATTTTAAAGATTTTTTTTAATTATATAAAAATATGTTCTTATTAAATATGTGTGCGTTAAATTTTTTTGGGTGGTGTATAACATGCATATTTAATTGTTGATTAGATGTAATAAATATTAGGTGTATTGGCAGGAACCTTTTATGTAATTATGCAGATCGACATAAAAATATTACACCGGAATTTTACAATTTTTTGTGTACTGTGTTCCTCTAATAAGATATACATGGTGCGTTCAAGAAGTAATGTGACCAAATTCATAAAAAATCATTTATTGGACATATTCGTACAATTACTTAAAAATCTTCAAAATAACACCCTGCGGCGTCGATACATTTATGGAGGCGGTGTTTCCAGGCCTTCTCCGGGAGGTCCTTTGGAGCCAATGTATTTGAGCCTGGATGTTTTCAATCGTGTCCCAATGTTTCCCTTTCAGGGTTCCTTTTAAGCGGAGCAGCAAAAAAAAGTCTGGGGGAGCCAGATCAGGATTGTAGGGCGGCTGGGGAACCAGTGGGGTATGGGTCTTGGCCAGGAAATCGTTGACAACGAAGGCGCTGTGGCTTGGCGTGTTCGTGATGGCTTCATCACAAACGCGCCAAGCCACAGCGCCTTTCATGCGTCCTTGATGTCACTTCGGCAGTGCGAGACCCTCCTTTTCAGCCTTTTGAGCAATTCCAAGTTAAAAGCTGCGTTCACAGTGGTCCCAGTAGGTAGGAAGTCTTGTTGGACAATGCCTTTGACTTCAAAGAAGACAATGAGCATTGTTTTGATCCTGGACTTGACAATGCCTCCTTGAACGACTTGTGCCATCGGTGAACTTGTGATTTGGACAAGCTATCACTCCCAAAGGCCTGATGAATTAATAGAAACGTTTCAGTGGCGGACTTCCCAAATTTAACGCAAAATTTGATAGAGTAACGTTGCTCCATTCATCGCGTCGTGTTACATTAAGCTCAAAACGGGCTTCGGAGAACGCACGCCCCGTCTTTCCGGCAGCTTAGAGCCAACTGAGAATGGGTGCTTTATGAAGCTAATAAACCCCTCCACCTAGCCCAGAAGATTAGAGGGAGCTGCAGTGTATAGTCGCGTCAGGAAAAAATTGGACGCATTACTTATGGAACACACCATGTATGCTTATGCGGGGTCCAGTTTGTCTATAAACCTGTAATCCATGGTAGTTATTACATGCATATATAATTATTTATTTACCTTAATCTAATTAAAATCCCCATTAAAACTAAATATTTTTATTGAAATTAAATTCGTTGTTTTTTTTCAGTCGGCCCAGATGGGGTGCCAAGAGTTAGTAAGTATTCATAGCATATCTTGTACTTAACACTACAGTCTCACAACTATAGTCGTATAATTATAAACACTTTTAATTATTCAAAATACACAATAACTTAAACTCCGATATCGTACTACATTATTTGTTTTATATTTTAGTTAATATACCCGGCTCTCCTCTCACTGGTAAGTCTTTTAAAAGGTGTTCATGTAGAAATTTTGTAAGCTTCACAATATATCTAAATATAAAAGCGTTCATAAAATAATTCCAAATAAAATGGGTAATAACGTTAAGGCGACAGCATTCTTAATGTAAGTTTTCGCCCATTTAATTGAAATTCAAACAGAGACAATATGCGTTTTTTATAAATCCCTAATCCAATTATTTTCCCTTATTATAGCAACTTTTTCTGAACAATAATCAAAGATTTTTTTTGCCTAAATGTGCTATAAAGTGAATAAATAAATTAAAGATAAAAGAAAATAAAATCTTTCAGTCAGAAACTAAATTATAGTAGGAAAATAGAACTTAAATAAAATACATAGTTCAATCTGGTGCTGGGCAGCGATTGCTGTCGTGGCGGCAAAAGGGTCCCTGGCCCTGCCACTGTATGCCACTGTATGCCATCGAGCATGAATGGACTGTAGTAAAGCGAATATGACGTCATCATCGTGGTGCAAACATCTCAGACCTGATAACACCAGACACGTGACTTCCTTTCAAAATTTATGAAAGAAAAAACGTTCGCGATTGACTTGTGATTTGGAAATAAGAGTAATGTGTTACTTCATAAAGTACAGGATATTTTTATGAATGAACTAGAAAAAATTATGAATGGATGACGTAGTAAACCACGTGTCTGAGGCCATACATGTTGGCCTCACTTTGATGTTCGCAAGATTCTAACCTTATGATTTCTCTTCTATGAGGGATCCATGCTCGAAGGGGCGGGCCAGTTAGTGAAATTTGATACCTAAATGTGCATAAAAAAACACTACTCCTTCAATTAACTAAATAATGTTAAAGTACTTACTGCAGTCGCATAGATATAGATTATTACACATTTGTGCGTAAATTGGTACTAATAACTTATTTTAACACTAATCCTACCACGCGCGGTCAAATGACCGTTTCTTAAATTTCGTTTAGAATTTCTTGTATACAACGTTGTTTGAATCGTCATGTAACTTATTGACTTTTCCTATAATACACATACAACCCATTTTTGAATAATCACAACTTTCTTTATTGTTTACTTTCCGAAAAAAAAATATAGCATGTCTAGTCTACCACGAGCGGTCATTTGAACTATTCATGTTATTTACGACTATATTCTTCGTAAAGCGCACTCCTGAAATTGTTTTACGAGTCCACAATGTAATTGAGGATCTACAGTGTTGTGGCTAGTTTGGTTTGGTTTGTTTAAATAACGTCGCACTAGAGCTGCAGAGTGGACTATTGTCGACGGTTCGGGGCCTATCTCGAGGGAAAGACCCGGGAACAATGCTTCGTATTTTTGAACCATGGTCAGATGACGAGGACAACACCTGAGCTGGCACCCGACGCAACCTCAATAGGCGTCAAGACATTGGACCCCAATCAGATTTATCGTGCACCAGTCCCGTATACACGCCAGTATAATTCGTTGGATGTTCTGGACGACTTTTTAGTATTTTTGTAGCAAAGCTGTCAACCCTCCGATCGCAAGATCACTACTTTTTTACTTTTCTTTGTCAAGTCCATTGCACGGATTCGAACCACCCATCCTCTGATTAGTAGCTGAACGCCTTATCCACTGAGCAACTAGGGCTCTCAGTGTTGTGGGGATCCAGCCATTTGGGCACCAAACATCCTGCGGGGCAACCAGGCTCTATAGACCGCATCAGCCCAACCTGGCGGCACGGGTTCAGACCGACCACGGCAGGCGGCGCTGACGGCAACGGAAAATGTGCAATACAAAATACTGTAATTTGTAAAAAATGTGCTGAAAATGCATAAATGTAAATAAAACTTTTCTAAATAGAAAAAAAAATTGTTTACTATCCAATTGGCTAAAATCTTTTTCTATATTAAGATACATATTTTTTTAAGCGGTCATTTGATCGATCATGGTAGGATTAGGTATATAGGAAATGTGGGTAAGTTTAGTGTTAAATTCATGACCTATCTATATCTGTCTATCTTACCTTTCTCTCTTTCTCTGTATATTTATATATATACATAAACCATAATTTTGTCTTTTAGTTAACTATGACGGTTCGCCTGTTACCGGTAAGTCAATCGTAAAATTATTTAGTAATTCGTAAATATTCATAATATTCATGGTGATTCTAAAATTAACCTAATAATTCGGAAAACTCTACTAATAGGAAAGATATATATTATAAAAGGAAAATCTTTTCGGTTGACTATTTTATGTTTTATATCCGCATTGTTACAGATAAGAAATGCATGTGCAAAAAAACAAAGAACTCTTTGATTTATGTTTTTAAAAAAAGTACTTTTATCTTGTATTTTAGTCAATATAGACGGTTCACCTGTTACAGGTAAGTCTACCAAAAGATTGTATTATAATAATACAAGTATGTCCACGTGTGGCATAGTTATTAATTTGACTATTCTAATAATGCAATGATATTTTAAACTAAAAGTATCAAGAGAAACTTCTTACTTATTTAATTCTTATTCTTACTTAATTATTTATTTTGTGTTTTAGTTAATCAACCTGGAACCCGTACAGTTAGTAAGTCTTCAAATATACTTTTATTTATTATGGGCATTCAATCCTTTCGGCATAGTTATTCAAGACATATTTATTGAATCTTGATGGCATATTTATTTAATTCAGATGACATAGTTACATAATCCAGATGACATATTTATTTCATCCAGATGACATAGTTACTTAATCCGGATGAAATAGTTTTTTAATACAGATGAAATAGTGTTTTAATTGATTAATTGATTTAATTCCGATAACGTAGGTATTTAATCTAGATGACGTATTTATTTAAACCAGATGACGTAGTTATTTAATACAGATGACATAGTTACTTAATCCAGATGACATAGTTACTAAATCCAGAAGACAAAGTTTTTTCACTGATGTAATTATTTAATTCAGATGACGTAGTTATTTAATCCAGTTGACGTACTTATTTAATTCAGATTACATTGTTATTTAATCCAGATTATGTAGTTATTTATTCCAGATGACGTAGTTATTTAATCCGGATGACATAGTTATTTATTCCAGATGACATAGTTTTTTAATACAGATGGCATAATTATATCATCCAGATGACGTAGTTTTTTAATCCAGATGACATAGGTTATTTAATTGACGTAATTATTTCATTCAGATGACATATTTATCTTGACGCTGTTATTTAATACAGATAAAATAGTTTTTTAATCCAGGTATTTGCATATTTATTTTATTCATATGGCAATATAATATACATTCATAATGTTCAGTACTGGCTAATTATGAATGGTTATTAAAAAATACTATTTACATTGAAGAATAACATATCAGCAAGTTTTGATCTTGCATCACCAGCAGAATTCTTCTTAGCACGTGCCATTAGAAAAGGCGCAATATGCAAGCCTTGCCTCAACCAAATAGTTTCCTAACGCAAGTCCGTTTTACTTTGCTTTATTTACTCGTAGTAATTACTTTGTTTATTAGAACTTACTGAATATTCAAAGATAATAACAAAATAGCACTTATTTTTAAATATTTATATTTTTAAACCACCATTTTTTCTTAGATGTTTGAAACTTTAATACATAAGAATTGACATTAAAATTTTGTATACTACATGTAATTGATTTTTGTATAAATATACAATGTTTAAAATAGGTACTTAAAAATAAGTAATATGTACACATTTTCGATTGCATTCGATGCTTATCATACCTCAGAATAAATAAGTTTCATTTTTGAAAAACACATGAACTCAAAAATGAGTAAAAAGAATAAAAAGAGCAGTTTATTTGCCTACATAGACTGTCTTCATAAGTCACTTTCAATAAATTTCAACAACTTAGTTACCGGGAATCGATCATAATTCGTTTACCTGATATAGTCCGCAACAACGTCCAGGGCCTTATCCGGTACACTACCAGAGCGACGTGAATAAGTTATAAACATAAGCAATATTAAAAAGGCGTGTCAAAAGAATGGGAAGTAAGATAATTGAGTCGTAATGACTCAGTTTCCATTTCAGCAATCGACATTAAATCATGTGGAAAACCATCTTCTGGAACAACTATTTTAAATTTGCCAGATCGCTTTAGTAAGATGACTTGAACAGAAGCCGAAATTAGCAATATTAAATCACACTGCTCATTTTTAAAAAAGTACCGATTACTTAAATTTGGCTACGTCATCGCTGATTTACGATGCAATTGTACTGAAAGGAAAACAAGTATGTTCAGGTACATATTTTTAGTACTTTTTTACAGTGTAAGCACACAGCATAACTACGTCATTTGAAATAAATAACTACGTCATCTGGATTAAATAACTACGTAATCTGGATTAAATAACAATGTAATCTGGATTAAATAACTACGTCATCTGAATTAAATAATTACATCAAATAAAAAACTTTGTCATCTGGATTAAATAACTACGTCATCTGGTTTAAATAAATACGTCATCTAGAATAAATATCTACGTTATCTGAATTAAATAATTACGTCAATTAAAACACTATGTCATCTGGATTAAAAAACTATGTCAGCTGGATTAAGTAACTATGTCATCTAGATTAAATAACTACGTCATCTGAAATAAATAGCTACATAATCTGTATTAAATAACAATGTAATCTGAATTAAATAAGTATGTCAACTGGATTAAATAACTACGCCATCTGAATTAAATAATTTCATCGATGAAAAAACTTTGTCATCTGGATTAAGTAACTATGTCATCTGGATTAAGTAACTATGTCATCTGGATTAAATTACTATGCCATCTGGATAAAAAAAAACAATGTCATCTGGATTAAATAACTATGTCATCCGGATTAAATAACTACGTCATTTTGAATAAATAACTACATAATCTGGATTAAATAACAATGTAATCTGAATTAAATATATTCGTCAACTGGATTAAATAACTACGTCATCTGAATTAAATAATTACATCAGTGAAAAAACTTTGTCGTCTGGATTTAGTAACTATGTCATCTGGATTAAGTAACTATGTCATCAGGATTAAATAACTACGTGATTTGTTTCACAGTCTTCATCAAAAACCGTACTGACGAGAATGAGAAAGAAAAACAAACGATTTCAAGTTTGCGTTCCTTGAAAAAAGTAAAACATCCATCACCCAGGATAAAATCTCAAATAACTCATTATAAAACATAGTTACAGTTCTAGAATTTTAAAAACACATTTAGGAGATTTCAAACTATATTTTTGGCAAATAAAAAAAAATCGAGAATTTTACAATTTGTTGTGTACTGTATCCCTGTAACAGGATAAATGCTTATGCGGGGTTCAGTTTGTGTATACATCTAATCGCTGGTAGTTATTGTATTCATGTATAATTATTTATTTACCTTAATCTAATTGAAATCACCTTTAAAACTAAATATTTTTATTGAAATTAAATTGTCTGTTCTTTACAGTCGGCCCAGATGGGGTGCCTAGAGTTAGTAAGTATTCATAGCATGTCTGGTACTTAACACTACTGTCTCACAACTATCTTTATATATAATTTTCTTATGCGGTGATTAAAAAACTGTGTTTTTCTCTACGCGGAATGGTTAAAGTTAGTTTGTTTACAAAATTTCTGTTGCGCTTTATTTTGCCATTGTGTAAGCCATTTTGACGATTAACCCCTTCAATTAATTGGTAAATAATTATTTAGATGATGTCAGCTTAAATAAGGAAGAATATAAGAATTAAAAAAATTTGAGTTTTGAAAAAGCTTTTCCGAACTTTAAATGAGCGGAAAATAGAGGTGGCGACATCTGTTGGCAATTTTAAAAACTAGCTTTCTATGAGCTTCAGTTTTATGACGTATTACCTCAGTAAATTACACACTTCTAATAGACAAGATTATGGCAAGCTTAACGTCAATTATGACCAAAACAAACTACCAATAATGTTAGAAATTTAACTGAAACGCAGGAAAGGTGTAAAAATAACGTGGAAAATAATAAATAGTAGTAGGCTTGCCAGTGATACCATTGTTTTCATTTGTAGTTAAAACGAAATTAGTTTAAAGAATTTTATCATGATTTACATGGCGAAAAAATGTAGTGATGCCAAGAGAAATATTAATTTAAATTTACAGTTTCAACTTTTAAAGTGTTTAATAATAACATTAAAAAAGTAGTGTTACTAGGACACATTGTTATTATGTCCTAGTAGTTGTATATTTAAATACATTGTACAATTATCCAAAGTACGCACTTAATTAAACTTCTATTTCGTAATAAATTATTTGTTTTATATTTTAGTTAATATACACGGCTCTCCTATCACTGGTAAGTCTTTTAAAAGGTATTTATGTAGAAATAATGTAAGATTTACATAATGACACTATCACTAATTTTTTTCGCTCAATTAAATGCCCTCCGGATATTTATCATACACTGTTAACACTTTCATTTCCACGATGTACCATATATTGGTGAAAAACAGGGGTATGTAACAAATTACACAATAGTTCGAACCAAAAGATTTGTATCGGAAAAAACGGAGGTTTCACCGATAATTGGTTCAACCTCTGTAATCGCAACCGAAATTTTCGCCATCCCTACACTGTTAAAATTTTTTAAGACATTGCACCAAAATGTGGTATCTATTTATCTGTAACTAACATTTGGTGCTTAGTTTCACCATTTTACGGTGCTACCCCGCATGCCATTTAGTGGTGAAACGTTGCATCAAAACTCATAATGGTGCATAAAACTCACAATTCGAGTTTTCTTAGTATTTTAGTAGTAGTATTTTTGTAGCAAAGCTGTCATCTCTCCAATCACAAGTCCTCCGACCAGGTTCGTAATAGGAATCATCTGATTCATAGCTGAACGCCTTTATTCATTGAGCCCCGGAGGCACTTGCTCGTCGTTGTCAACCTCCGCTTTTTTCTGATAAATACTTTTCGGTTCGACGTAGATTCCAACATAATGTGGTGTAAGTTTGCTGCAGACCCCTGTTTTTCACCAAGATATCGGAATCGTAGAACCGAAATTTTTAACCGTGTATACTTACTCAATTATTTATATTTTATTTAGTTGGTGGTCAACCTGGAACCCGTACAGTTAGTAAGTCTTCTCGAACTATTTATTTTAAAATATTTTAAAATACAAATACAACGTTAAAATACGCAATAAAAATCTATCAAATCTGGACATGTTTCGGGAGATACATCTCCCTTCATCAGCAGAAAATTAAAAGTCTGTGTGTAATAAAATATAAATAAACCCAAAAATGAAACTGTTACCAAAGAACAAAAAACTATCTCAATCGGTTGGAGTTAACTATTATGTGCCAAGAAGTGGGAAATATTGGGACCGCAAATGTTTCATTGACAATCGAATCAATATTTCTAAAAATATAAAACTCCTCCAGGAAGTCAAGTTCAACTTGAAATTTTGGCTTGCAAATTAAATGTGGGTTAGAAAAATTAAATATATGACCATGTTCCCAAGAGTGTTTGGCAATGGAGGACTTCTTTATTTCTTGTTTAACAGTATGTGCTTGGTGTTCTTTATTACGAAATCTTCATGCTTTCTTTGTTTGACCAATACATGACATGCCACATTGACATGAAATACTGTACATGCCCCAGTTATTAAGATCGTCAATAGGGTCTTTAAGTTGTGTGGATGTGATATTATTGACAGGTGAAAAAATGGAACGTATGTCGAACCTACCGAGAATTTTATAAATTTGACGGCTGATCTGGGGATAATATGGTAAAACAACCAAAGCATTAGAGCGCTGAGGTGGACTAGAATTTTAAAGTGGATTTTTAAGTTTATGTAGGGCCTTGTCAACGACGTTGGGTGAAAAACCTCGATCCACGGCGACAGCTCTCAAATAATATAATAAGTTCAGCCTGGAGCGAATCGGGTGTAGAACAGATGTTAAGAGCACTGTTGATTGGTTTATGCGTCTCAAATTTAAATGGCTACGCTTACTTCACACATTTATTTATTCAAAATGGCAATACAGTATGTGGCACAGCCAGATTTAGAAGGACCCTAGTCTAAATATAAGTTTACTGGGGAAGGGGTATAGAATATCCTTAGTAAAACGAAGATAGGTAGGGGTGATCGGAATTGTTTTTAAAAAATATATAGAACTGCAAATCTTCAACTGAAAATTTAATAATTTTTAAGTGTACAAATGAAAACGGGATGTACTGTTTTTTGCAAGTTTACAATACTTTTTTACAAAATTTCAAAGGTTTTAAAGAATCTCAAGGTGCATTAGCATTCTAGAATCTATGAAAATGACATTAAAAATATTGCACTCGTCTCTTTGTGTTACCCTTTAATGGTTCTAAATAAAAAATAAAAATATTAAAAACAAGATAAAGACAACTAATTTAAAAAAAAAAGTAAAATAATGTTATTTTGACTATTACAAATTAAACTATTTTTTTTTTAAAGAAGGTAAAAATATTATGGTATATTTATATTGTACAAATCTCTGAAGAAAAAAAATTAAATAATCTTTCTAAAAAAATGAAATCCGAATGTAAGAAAATGCGTTAAAAAATAAAATATAATTTTTAATTTTACAAACAATTTGAAAAAATTTAATTATTTAATATCAATTTTATACTTATTACAACTTTTTGAAATCGGCGCTAAAATGTAGGTATGATTTTTATAAAATGGCACCAACTTCAAAAAGTTCTAATAAGTATAAAATTGATATTAAATCAATTTTATCCAACTCGTTACTAAAAATTTAAAAAATACTGTACGTAAAAAAAAATACTTGTGTTTACTTTTTGGTACAATTAATAGTATCGTGAATTTAAGTAATTTTATATATATTACAAAAATATATTTCACTTGTTTAGAAAATAAAATTACACTTCATTTCTTCTAAAAACCTATCATGAACATACCATTGTTTATTGTTAACATATTAAACCAGAATTTTAGTGACTAACTAAATTATCAATTTCCAGCTCTTATTATATGCCGATTATAATTACAATAATATACAAATTATTCAATTGAAGGAACGCACAATAAAACAAAATGTGTATAATGGTTACAATCAAGGATAGTGAAGACCATATATATATATATAAGGTGTGCTCGTGTTTCGCTTTTTGAAAGGGGCAAGGAAAGAATTCTTTTGACGTCATTTTAGCTCCGCCTTACTATGAGTTTTTGATCATTCTCATTGGCTGTATGTTTCAAGCATTGCTACTTAGGTTTTTGAAGCAAATTTTAACTGTTTTCTTTTAAATAAATTTATGATTAGTTAAAAACAAGAATTCTTGTTAAATTAAGTACTCCTTGACAATAGCGACAATTACTCTTAAAACGACTGTCGAGAGCATTAGACACGTCCGCAGACGGTTGAAGGCGGAGGATGGCGTCACTATGACGTCAAAAGAATCCTTTTCCCCGCCCTCCATCAGCAAGAGCGAGTACCAGCACACCTTTTATATATAGTCTCCACTATCCTTGGGTTACAATGAAATATTCAAATTATTCTTTTCACTTCAATCCGTGAAATTTTGACCAAATCACTTGTCAACTCTGCTTTACAGTCTGATGCTTTAATCTAATTAATTTAAAATCGTAAATATTGTAATCCAACTAAATTTGTCTTTTTTTTTCCTTTTAGTCGGTCCGAACGGCGTTCCTACTATTAGTAAGTAAAGATTATTTTTCTTTAAAAAACACGTAAAGAAACTATAAGAAGGATAATGGAAAAAAAGGATGACGAGAAAAAAGAATAATTTTTAGTAAAAAAAGAATTTTGCATTTTTTTATGTAATGTAATTAAAAATTCATAAGAAGGATAATGGAAAATAAGGATAACAAGAAAAAAGAATAATTCTTAGTAAGAAAAAGAATTTTGCATTATTTTGTGTAATGTAATTAAAAAAACCATAAGAAGGATAATGGAAAATAAGGATAACGGAAAAAAAGACTAACAACCAGGCACGTAGGTTCCTCTTTCTTTATTTTTTTTCTTAAAAACTTATTAATTTTTATTAGGTAAATATAAATAACATATAAATAACGAAACAGCATCATTTATTTTTCATAAATCGTTACCAATATCAGTCATTACCTATTTTTAAAATTAGTAAATATCACTCTTTAATTATGAAATAAATTTAGAGAACAAATTTAAATTTTGGGTATCCTTGTTTTAAATAATATATAGCTTTGGAGCATTTTGTTTATACGACCCAGTTTCACGATTTTTTTCCCTTTGTCGCCGAAATCAAAATGATAGGTAGCGAAACACGATGACGCCATGTTAGGCTTAGTTTGAGATAAAAATGACCCCAAAGTATGCTTTTGAAGCGTTTTGAAAACAATTTTCCGAGCTGGGACCCCCGTGAAATACCAGGTTTTCCCTCACGCAACTCAAAAGAAGTATTTTATGAAATATGGAAAAATTTCTACTTTTTTTTAAAGTATTTTTATGTTATTTACAGTAATTCGATATTTTTTGATGACTTTCAATGGGAGGGGTTTGAACCCCCTGAACCACCCCCTTAACTGTACGCCTGCTAACAACTCATTCGTAGGCATCTTATCCTTTCAAAACCTTCAAAAAACCTTATTTTGATGAAGGTTTTAGGCTGACTTTTTTTGCTGGGCGCCTACGCCTGTATCATTTTAATTCTAGTAATTAATGATTATCAATTAATAAGAAATATCTTTATGTCCTACTAATTCACATATCATATTTTAGTTAACGTTGCTGGTCCTACTATATGTAAGTAATCAATTTGTTTTATTATAACTAACATTTTGCAGAATTAACAAGGAATTGCATATATTGCGTCGCGACCGAATTCTGCATTTCATTACATTATAGGGTGCAGAATTCAAAAACAGATAGATAGTAAGTGATCTGGGCGTATTAGTAAATGAGGATTTTAAAATAAGCCATCAATGTACTGTAGATATCAAAAAAGCTAACAGAATGTTGGGTACATCAGAAAAAATGTTTCATCAAAATCTAACGATATTATCTTGCCATTGTACAGAGGTTTGGTAAGGCCGCATCTTGAGTATGCTGTACAGTTCTGGTCACCATATCTTAAAAAAGACATCGAATTGTTGGAGAAAATTCAGCACAGTGCTACTATTTTGGTTCAAGGGTTTTCAGGCATGAATTATGAAGATAGATTAAGAAATTTGAATATGTATACTCTGAAAGAGAGAAGGGTTAGGGGAGATTTGATTCAATTGTTCAAATTTATCAAACAAGGAGATGTGGAGGGTTTAGATTTTAATATGAGTGATTGAACGAAAGGTCATGGGTTTAAGTTAAACAAATCCCTTTTTAATCGGGAAGGGAGAAAACACTAATTCTATAATAGGGTAATAGGCAAGTGGAACAACTTGTCAGTGAATATTGTTAATTGTAAAGGAGTAACGGATTTTAAGAAGAAGTTAGATATGCATTGGGGGAAAGTTAAGAGGTACTAGATGGACCAACCTTGTTGGGCCTTGAGCCTGTTATTGGTCGTCAATATTTGTATTTGAATTTTCATTTTTTCTTGTTGTATTATATTTGTTCATATGTGTAAGTTACGACTTTGTTAACCTTTTCAGATGGTCCGCCTAGTACTTCTACAATTAGTAAGTATGTTGCGAATTTTCTCTGGTATATCGATTGTTAAGAATATAATTGAAAACGTCCTTCGTCGGTTTACACAAATATGTGAGAAATCGTGACTAACTTAGGCATATAAGACAATATGACGATATATTTACTTTTCTATTATTCCGAAATATTCATTTGCTTAGAGCTACGAGAATAACTGGCTTCTTTTCTTCTTTCCATCCTAATTAGTTATTTTTTTTTAATTTACCACCTCAGTTACGACAAGAGTTATCACCGTATCGGAAGGTTGCACCTAAAAGCATTTGAATGGTTGAATTTATTTAATTTACCACCTCAGTTACGACATGAGTTATCACCGTATCGGAATTTTGCATCTAAAAGCATTTGAATAGTTGAATTTATTTAATTTACCACCTCAGTTACGACATGAGTTATCACCGTATCGGAAGATTGCATCTAAAAGCATTTGAATAGTTAAATTTATTTAATTTACCACCTCGGTTACGACTTGAGTTATCACCGTATCGGAATTTTGCATCTAAAAGCTTTTGAATAGTTGAATTTATTTAATTTACCACCTCAGTTACGACATGAGTTATCACCGTATCGGAAGGTTGCATATAAAAGCATTTGAATAGTTGAATTTATTTAATTTACCACCTCAGTTACGACTTGAGTTATCATCGAATCGGAATTTTGTATCTAAAAGCATTTGAATAGTTAAATTTATTTAATTTACCACCTCAGTTACGACTTGAGTTATCACCGTATCAGAATGTTGCATCTAAAACATTTGAATAGTTGAATTTATTTAATTTACCACCTCAGTTACGACATGAGTTAGCACCGTATCGGAATTTTGATTCAGAATCGAAATTTTTTTCTACTTAGCAATTGACTTGACTGGAATGGTAACAAAGTCCTGCACTTGCCATTTTAATGGCAAAACAATAGATTAGATTTATTAAAAATCGAAATAAAAAGTATTTATATTGATTAATTTTTATATTGATATATTTAAATATTGAAATTGATCATTTTAATTTGTAATGTAAAATAAGGTAGAAATAATAAAAAATTATGATAAATATTGTATATATTAAATAATATATATATTTTTTAACAGATCAACCAGGTAAATCATTTAATTTATTTTTTCATTAACAAATTTATCTAATTTATAAATCATAGATACTCAATAATTCAAAAAAAGGACTGGTACCCCATTACATTATACGAATTTAGGTACCATGGGAAGAACAATGGCGGTCCATGTTGAGTGGTTTTACGAAAAATATATATTAATCCATGTTTCAGAAACCTACCCAACGTTATAATCTTTAAACATGTTTTTTTTGGCGGAATATCATTATTAGAACCTTTGCATAGTTTTTTGGCACAAATCAAATAGCGCTTTATACCTAACACAATGATGATTTTTTTTTACTTAATAATTACAAGTATTATGAATGCACTATCTTTATAACTATCTCTTGTGGAAAAAGGAAAAGTTCAGAAATATTGTATTTTATTATTATAAGTAAGTAGTGAATTAAAAAACAAGAATTAAGATATAACGTTAGCTTTTTATCTGGATTTGATACATGAACAAAATAGTTAAATTTATGCCTAGTCTATTTTCTTTTTAAATCCTCAAATTGTAATATATATAATACCTATTTGTGGGCTTTGAAAAAACATTACAGTAAAACTTCAGTTTTCCGGATCAATTGGGGCAAGATCCTTCCGTGTAATGAAATGTCCGGAAAATTGGATATTTCCCGAAAAAAAGGATAATTCTTTGTAAAAATATAATTTTGCTTTAGTATGTAATGTAATTTAAAAAATAATAAGAAGGATAATGGAATCTAAGGATAACGGGGCAAAGGAATATTTCTTAGTAAAAAAAAATAATTTTGCTTTTGTATATAATGTAATTAAAAGATAAGAAGGATAATGGAAAATTAGGATAACAGAAAAAAAATACTTAGTAAACAAAATAATTTTGCATTTTTATGTGTAATGTAATTAAAAAAACATAATAAGAATAATGGAAAATAATGATAACGGGAAAAAAAATTCTTAGTAAAAAATATTTCTTAGTAATAAAAAGAATTTTGCTTTTGTATATAATGTAATTAAAAGATAAAAAAGGATAACAGCAAATAAGGATAACGGCAAAAAAGAATATTTTTTAGTAAAAAAATGAATTTTGATTTAGTATGTAATGTAATTAAAAAACAATAATGGAAAATAAGGATAACAGGAAAAAAGAATATTTCTTAGTAAAAAAAAGATAATTTTGCTTTAGTATGTAATGTAATTAAAAAACCATAATAATGATAATGGAAAATAAAGATAACGGGAAAAAAGAATATTTCTTAGTAAAAAAAGAATTTTTCATTTTTTATGTAATGTAATTAAAAAACCACAAGAAGGATAATGGGAAAAAAAGAATATTTCTTATTAAAAAAAGAAATTTGCATTTTTTTGTGTAATGTAATTAAAATATCATAAAAAGAATAAAGGAAAATAAGGATAACAGGAAAAAAGAATATTTCTCAGTAAGAAAAAGAATTTTGCATTTTTTTATGTAATGTAATTTAAAAAAACATAATAAAGATAATGGAAAATAAGGATAACGGGAAAAAAGACAACTATTTCTTAGTAAAAAAATAATTTTTGTTTAGTAAGTAATGTAATTTAATGATTATTAAAAACAATTTCAATCATCGATAAGAAACTTTTAAAATGTGGATGCTCTTTTTCCCTCAAAGCGATCCGGATAATTGTCTATCCGCTTTGTTTGATCCTAATAACTGGAGTTTGGATAATTGTTGCTCTATTGTATCTCTGACAATTGTGGTTTTCTATTTTTTAATAACAACACTAGAAAATTTCGATTGACTGTCCCTGAATATTAACGAATTGTCACCTTACCACATACATGTACTAGTGCATATAAATGTCACACTAGTGTAGTTTTTAATCTAGTATTTAATTTGATTGACATTTTACATTTGGTTTGCATGAATTACACATACCACAAATAAGTGCAGATTTTTACTAAATGAAAATAAAAAAAAAATTATATATTGTTGATTGGACATGTTCAACTAAACACATTAGACCAGTGGTTTTAAACAGCACCCACTACATAGAAAGACGTATGGCACGTGTTTTTACGTCACAAACTAACCGATATCAGTTTCTGAGTGTGTCGTGACAACAGGAGTTACGATACCATCTTCAACCACTTTCTTTGGACTACAGTTCGTGACGTATAAATCACGTGCCAAACGGTTTTTTTTGCAGTGGGCGGTGTTTCAGACTGAAAATTGAGAAGCATTCAATTAGTTTATCAATCAATTCAGTAGGCAATCGAAGTAAGTTTATGTAAATATCTAACATGTTTTTATATTATTTTAAAGGTGGCCCGACTCATATTTACACAGGTAAGATAAATTTAGATTTATTTATAATTCCCTCATTTATTTTCATAATAATTAAAGCATTGCAAAACATTGATTTAACTATCATGAATTTTTGTTTTCATTTCATGAAATATAAGGCACAAAAGTACTCATGACATTTTCCAAATAAATAACTCTCAGAAATGGGATTATCGCATGTTACAAGCCTTAAAGTTTAAAAAAAGCAGCACCCTAGTTATCTAAAATTGCTGAAATCTCAATGTTGTTGGTTTGATAAACTGGAGAGGACTCAACACCCAAAAAATTGTAAAGTTCTCCATTTTTTTTTATTTGCTAAAATTATAATTTGGAATAATTTAAATATGCTTGAACTGTATCAATGCTTTGTAACGATTTTTTTAGATTTTATTCTGGATGATGACATGTGTGTTTTTCAAAGAATGCAAACTTTAAATCGTTTCTCAGTGTTTGTTTTTCGTTAATATTAACATTTTTCGATTCCCGGCTGGATGAACATTTCACTTTTATTCAATTAAATATACATAGAGATAAATAGATAGATAGAAAGAAATATTTAAACAAATGTAGATATATTGTAAACAAATGTAGATGTATAGTAAACAAATGTAGATATATTGTAAACAAATGTAGATGTATAGTAAACAAATGTAGATATATTGTAAACAAATGTAGATGTATAGTAAACAAATGTAGATATATTGTAAACAAATGTAGATGTATAGTAAACAAATGTAAATATATTGTAAACAAATGTAGATATAGTTAAAACAAATTAAGATATATTGTAAACAAAAGTAGGTATATTGTAAACAAATGTAGACATATTGTAAACAAATGTAGACATATTGTAAACAAATGTAGATATAGTTAAAACAAATTAAGATATATTGTAAACAAAAGTAGACATATTGTAAACAAATGTAGATATATTGTAAACAAATGTAGATATATTGTAAACACATGTAGATGTATAGTAAACAAATCTAGATATATTGTAAACAAATGTAGATATAGTTAAAAAAATTAAGATATATTGTAAACAAAAGTAGATATATTGTAAACAAATGTAGACATATTGTAAACAAATGTAGATATATGTAATAGATATATTGTAAACAAACTAATTTTATTAATAAACTTTCTTATATTTCAAAGGTGGTAGTCCTCATCCTTCTATTACTGTACCAGGTAAGTTCTAATATCAGAACATTTTATTTAGGTTAAAAAAAATATTGAAAGGAATAAATAATTAAATGAATAAATTATACGGAATGATATTTCATATTTTAATACTGACACTGTTTCTCTTACTTCAAAGCTGGTAGC
The DNA here is from genome assembly GCA_963932185.1 of Troglohyphantes excavatus. Classification (NCBI taxonomy): domain Eukaryota; kingdom Metazoa; phylum Arthropoda; class Arachnida; order Araneae; family Linyphiidae; genus Troglohyphantes; species Troglohyphantes excavatus. The sequence continues at coordinate 67,622,272 of OZ010670.1, forward strand.
GGCCCAACGCACATATACACTGGTAAGTACATGTTTTACATAAGTATTCTTAATAATAAGATAAAGACTCTTTGTATAAAACATTACGTTAAGAATATTAAAATACAAATACAACGTACAAACACGCAATTAAATACATAAAATACATTTTGGGAGATACATCTCCCTTCATCAGCAAAATCGTAAAACACAGTATATATGCACACACTATAAAAAAAATACTTAAAAATGAGTACCTGAATCAACTCGTTTTTCTTTGAGTAAAATGGCATCGTAAATGAGCGATGCCGTACTCAAATTTAAGTAATCGTACTTTCGCAAACATGAGCAGCATGATTTAATATTGCTAATAACAGCTTCTGTTCAAGCCATCATAACAAAGCAACCGGACAAACTTAAAACAGTTGTTCAAAAGATGGTTCTCCGTATTTTTTCAAGCCGATTGCTTAAATGGAAACAGGAGTATAATGAGTAAAAATAAATTAAAAGAACAGATGCTTGCCTACATAGGGTGCCTTCATAAATCACTTTTAATAAATATCAACAACTACAACCAAGACTTACCGGGAATAGAACCCAGATCCTCAGGCTCCGCAGTCCAGAGTCTTATCCGTTAAACTACCAGAGCGACTTGAAGAAGTTATAAAAAGAAAGATGTTAAAAATATGTGTTAAAAAAATGGGTAGGATAATTGAGTTGTAATAACTGTTTCCATTTAAGCTTGTCAGGATTTTTCAGATGGCTTGAGCAGAAGCTGATATTAGCAATATTTTGCAACATTGCTCATTTTTAAAAAATTAGGTTACTTAGATTTTAATACGCATCTTCGAGCATGGATCCTTCATAGTAGAGAAAACATAATGTCATAATCTGGCTAACATCAAAGTGAGGCCAACATGTATGACCTCAGACACATGGTAAATTATATCATTCCATTCATAAATTTTCATTGTTACACATTTCCCAATTCATCAGCCAATCGCGAGTATTTTTAAATTCATAATTTTGAAAAGAAGTCACGTGTCTGAGGCCATTCGGTCTGAGATGTTGGTTTCACGATTCAGACGTCATATTCGCTCTACTACAGTCCATTCTTGCTCAAAGGTACGAACAGCTCAATTACGATGGAATTATACTTAAAAGAAAACGAGCAGGTTCAAATACTCATTTGTAAGTACCTTTTTTTTAGCAGTGTAGTTAAGCAAGAACTTTAATAGTTATCTAATATTTGTATTTGGGTGGGACAATATAAGACCTGTGAGAGATAAAGTTATATTTATTTATTTTAAAAGTATTAAAATCAATCAATTTAGTTTTTTTTTAAAAATATCGTCTTACATAGAATTATATATTTAAGACGATATTTTTATTATTTTATATTTATAAATATTATTTTATTATTTTATATTTATATTATTATTTTATATAGTAGGGGGCTCCGCCCCCTGCTCCGCTAACGCTTCGCCAACCCCCGGAGGATTGCTACGCAATCCTCTTTAGTTTGCTTCGCAAACAATACCGGCTTCATACACTGTAGACAATGTGTCCTAACCACAATACTTTTTTTAGTTATATAAATTATTACTGGCAGTGCCGTCACACAAATTTATTTTTGGGATGTCGAGACAAGAAATTTCCCAATTTAACGATCCGAAATTCCGAACGTGAACGATTCAAAATTCCCAACTTAAGGACGTCGCGGTACCAACTCTAGTGTTGTCCTCGTTATCTGACCATTGTTAAAAATATGAGACATCGTTCCCGGGTCTATTCTTCAAGAAAGGCCACGAACCAAAGCGTCCTTGATGTAGTAAGTAAATACGTACCAATAACCAATCAAGGGCGCTTAGTGTGGCTGGTTAAATAACGTCGCACTAGAGCTGCACATTGAACTACTGGCGTTGGTTCGAACAAATTTGTTCGAACCAACGCCAGTAGTTCAATGTGCAGCTCTAGTGCGACGTTATTTAACCAGACCACACTTAACGATTCGAAATTCACAATGCAACAGTGCTAAAAAATTCACAGTTCCAACTTATAGACATTTGTCAGCTTTTTTATAGGTAATATTAAACAGTTATCTCGAAAGTATTGATTTATTGCACGCATGTTCCAATGTAGTGTTCTGTTTTGAGGTCTAATTTAAGTTTCATCTTAATACAAGCTGGGCAATTTCTAGTCTTCCATCGCTTTCATTTGCTAATAATATTAATTTTCCTGAGGCATAAATTTTCCCAACTCAGGGATTTTTAAAACTCAAAATCCCCAACTTTTAAGGTTTCAAGTTTACAGCCCCCCCCCCCCCTCCACCCCCACGTTGCCGCCGTTGTGGTGGGCCTGATAACTGGAAAAGCTCAACTGTAGAACTGCTTCAACATTGTTTCTACTCATTGAAAAGCGAAACATGTGTAAACAAACAGCAGCATAAACGCGCCAATCTTAAATAAGAAAAATTCGCCAAATTTTATTTATATAAAGTAAGATTATTGAGAATTGGCGTTAATAATAATTTCCCGTTAAAATATATATTAAGCTACAGGATTTAGATTTACATACATGTTGGCATTTTGCTCCGAAATATCTTTTAATAATAATTATATTACTTCACATAAATAGTTACATCTAATTTATTTTTTAATATAGAATTTCAGTATTGATACCATTCAAGAAAGGAAGATTTTACGAATATAACTATATTTTTTTAGCGGGAAAAAAGTATATTTCTGAACTACTTAGAGCAGTTTTAATTTATCCCTTAAAATTTTAAGCGTAAAATTGACGATTATTTCAGACATTTCGTCAATTATTTAAAAATGTATAACTACAAAACTAAATCGAAATTTCACAAACGCTCTGGATCATTTGTAGCCAATAGTTTAATCTATACCCCTAATTTTTTTATTTTTTTTTTGTTGAAAATTGGAAGACAAGTATACAAAAATGTATGAATAGTTTTCAAAATTTTCTAAAATCATGACTTTAACATAAAATAACGTCTAATATACTGATCGTATTGAAAAACAAATATATTAACCTTATTTCCCAAACATTTCTTAATAAACTGACATAATTTCATAATTTTAGGACATTTACTTTTTGAGACGCAAGCGGAACAATGAGACAAAAAGTCGCAAATTAAAATTTTCTCGAAATATCCGACATTTTTATCCTTCATCGCTATTTTTTATACCTATCTTAATTGACCATATCTAATTTAATTGTAAAGATAGAAATATAATCTTTATAACATCGGAAAGAAGAAGTTTTAGCGAACATTAATATATTTTTTTGAATAAGAGAATATGTAATTTGAAAAGACTTATAGCAATTTAGAAATCACGTTTCAAAAATGAGGGTGAAAAAACTTAAAAAAGTGGAGCGTGTTTAAATGTTTAAAAACTTTATAAATCCAAAACTAATTCGAATTTAAAAAAATGCTTACTTGGATTTCCAGTTCAAACCTATTTGTACACTCCCTAAAAAAATTGGATCTCTCCTCTTAATAGTGTTTCAGAAACTCGACGGACAAAATTACTTGTAAGCGAAATTTTATCAACGACGACTTTAATATTAAATAACTTTTAAACTAATAACAGTAATGAAACAAAAATATATTCTTCTTATTTATCAAACATTTCTTAACAAATTCACTTAATTTCGTAATTTTATTACTTTTACATTTTGAGATACGATCTGAATAACATTGAAAGAACTGAAAATTCCCCCTAGGGCCGACTTTTTGCCCTAGGGCTTACTTTTTTTTAAAATAGAGAGATATTTCTCCACTTATACTTCATATAATATTTTAATATATTAATTAAAAAATGTTTTATTTAAAAAATTGTTGTTTTTGCTTGTAGGTGGACCAGGTATGTTTTTTTTTCAAATGCTTGGAAATACTTTATTTTAAATAAAATAGCTTCATTAAGACTTTTAATTATTACTGAATGTGAGATACCATTACATATACATATATATATATATATACATATATATATATATATATATATATATATATATATATATATATATATATATATATATATATATATATATATATATATATATATATATATATATATATATATATATATATATATATATATATATATATATATATATATATATATATATATATATATATATATATATATATATATATATATATATATATATATATTATATATATATATATATATATATATATATATATATATATATATATAAATAAATAAAGAGAGAGAGAGTGATATAGATAGATTGATAGATATGTAAGTAAATATATAATAATAATAATGATTGTAACTATAAATCCTTATGATTACTTTATAGCGCCAGGTCCTACAAGAATTAGGGAAACCATAGAAAGAAGTAAGTCAATGAAAAAGGTTTTATTAAATTAGATTTCAAAAATACTTTTATTAGATTTTTTTAGATTGCGAGAATGAAAAAAAAATTAATAATAAAATTAATAAAAAGAAATTAAAATTAATAAAAAGACATTAAAAAGTTAATAAAAAAATAATAAAATTAATAAAAAAATTATTAACAAAAATTAAATTGATCAAATAACATCAATAGATCGAGGTTCATCAATAGATCGAGGTTCATAGGTCTGTAATCTACAGACCTATGAAGATAATTTTGCAAATTTGTTTTTAATTATTTTCAAAAACTTATATTAAGTTCAGAACTTAAAAAAAAACATTTAACGTTGATTAATTCGTAAAAAATATTTATAACTTAATTTAAAAGAGCTATTCACACGTTTATAAAACAAATATTAAAGTTTCAAAAACTATTAACACTTTTAACAGTATTTTTTTTTACAAAACATTTTAACGTAACCAAAATTAAAAAAAAAAAAATTAAGTAAATGACGACTGTTGCAGACTAAAAGTAGTCTGGCAGATGAAAAATGGTATAACTTAATTATAACTTAACGTGTAAAACCCCCATGTTCTATTTCTGGTACTCATTTGAATGTTTGTTCACACCTTCTTAAATATGTATAGCATATTTTTACACATAAAAAAATTAGCAATTTTATCGGAATTTGGGGATAGGGTCTCCCTTAGATAAACTGGATACATATAGTTTTAAAATATATTTATGTGTTTACATTTTCTAGCTAATACTATAAGTAAGTATAATTTTAACAAAATTAATAGTTAAAATAAGGGGTTAATACATAACTAATTCTTGAGATTTCTTTTAAAGAATAATAACAGTAAAAGTATAGTAAAATAACCAAACAGCTATGTAAAGTTCTGGCAACCTTGCTCGAAGAGAAATACAAATTTTGTTTAAGTGTTCGTGGCGCCATCTATTAGTCTAAAGTGAAAATTCAAAACTACAGTGAAACTCAAAATTAGAAGCTATTTTTAAAATTTTCCACATATGAAAAACGTTAATTTTCTATAGACAATAACACTTATGACAATACTTATGACAAATTATTATGAACTTATGACAAATTATTATATTAATTATTCCCAGAAGTAGGTGGAATACATCAAGCATTTACTGGATTATCGAGAATGTCAATTTTAGCGTTTTCTATATAAGTCATAGCTTTTCATTCTTATTTAATATCGTTAGTAAAGAAAATAATACCATGCTTTATGAAAATGTATTTAAAAATTTCAAATTTAACCAATGTAAATATAATATACCCAAAATTTTATTTATTAGATTTTTAATATTTAGTCGGCAACACATCCGATAAAGTTGCATCGTAATTTTAATTTATGGCCGAATGATCAGAGAAATACCTAAGTTGACACCCCACTCACCAAACTTTCATAACGCTAGCAAGGACAATTATATCCAGGGACCTTGCTAAGGAGAGGGGGACATGGAGGACGACCCCCACCCCCTCCTGGTGTTAGTTAACTTCTGAAGACTTGGCAAAATCACAAACCTAGTTGACAAATTTATGAAATATTTGGCATTTATTTTTTTAAATGGGATAGTTTCACATTAAAAAAAGCCAAATTTTTCACAAGTTTGTCAACTACGTTTGTGATTTTGCCAACTCAACTCAACAGAAACTTATCAACATTCTTACGTCACATGTATGAATGAAAAATATTGGGGAAATCATTGTAAAAAAACTGAAATATTTTAATTAAATTTACTTCTGATCACGTTGACAATTTCCCATTTAAACCAATTTTTTGCCATTCAATCGAGTAAAAACCAGGTAAAATAACAGACTAAAAAAGTAATTGGCCCTAAAAAAATTGGTAATTTGACCCTAAAAAGTTGATAATTTAACGAAAAAAGTTGAAAATTTGACCTTAAAAAAATTGGTAATTTGAACCTAAAAAAGAGAGTAATTTGACCTTAAAAAGTTGATAATTTGACAAAAAAAAGTTGAAAATTTAACCCTAAAAAGTTGGTAATTTGATCCTAAAAAAGAGGGTAATTTGACCCTAAAAAGTTGATAATTTGAAAAAAAAAGTTGAATATTTGACCCTAAAAAAATTGGTAATTTGATCCTAAAAAAGAGGGTAATTTGACCCTAAAAAGTTGATAATTTGACAAAAAAAGTTGAAAATTTGACCCTAAAAAAGTGTGTAATTTGACCCCAAAAAAGTTGGTAATTTGACCATAATAAAGTTGATAATGTGAACCTGAAAAGTTGGTAAAAACCAATATTTGAATTGGCAATTTTAAGGCAACCCCTAATCATAAAATCTAGCGGTGAACCTTTTTATACCATCACAGTTTTAAAGTACACAAGTCCATGCTACGTGGTGGATAGTTTGGTGGACGACGAGGATTGAACTCACAACCCTCCGATTTAGAGCTCGGTGGTCTTCCCGAGACGAGAATCGAACCTACAACCACCGAAAACAACTTAATAAGCTAGAAAAAGTGTATAATATGAAGAGGAAATTTGCATTGTTATAAACTTACTTAAAATGGGGAACTACTTTTTAAGATTACAATAAACTACTTACCAAATGAGTACTTAACCAAATGCTGCAATAGTTAATGTTCATAAGTTCGCGATTTCATTTACCTAAATATTGTATTTTGATTAATCAGTACCAGGTGGACCAGGTGGACCATATGGACCTGGACCAGTTGGACCTGGACCAGTTGGACCATATGGACCTGGACCAGAAGGACCGGAAGGTCCAGAAGGACCTGGTAAGTACTTTAAAAAAGGTTTCATGTAATTACTAATAATTCCCCCACTGGCCCTTTAAATACAAATAAAATTGAAGATTTTATCCTTGCTGTACTTAAAGAAGGAAACAATTTATTTGATGAAAAATACAAAAGACCGTATTTTAATTTAATGGAAAAGCAATTTAACAAAAGCTAAATATGCAAAACTTTTGTCCTGCTTAAACATACGGATATAACGATTCAAGGAATAAATCAACTGCAAATAAAAAATATATTGAGTTTAAAAATACCGTATCCTAAATACGTAAATATATATCATTTAATGCATTACATTAACCTTCCTATTATAATTTTTAATTTTTACAAAGAGCAATTGTTGGTCTTTGATTTATTTGATCTTATTGAACATATTGTTCCAAAAACTAAACAAACGTTTTTTTTTTTTAAAGTCTTCTTGAATTTATTTAGAATGGAGGCAACCCAAAAAATTTCTTACAAAAAAAAAGAATAGTACAAAAAATTTAACTAAAGCAGTACATCTAACGTGATGAATTGAAATTCAGCATCAGGAGTTTTAGATATGTGCAAAACTTTTACATAAATAACTGAAATTTACTTTCAAGATACTCTAATATTTATAATCGTTTGAGAAAATAGTGCAAAGCAATAAGATATAATAAGGATCATAACGATATATATATGTATGTGTATGTGTATATATATATATATATATATATATATATATATATGCAGACGTGCATGCATACAGTTGGATATGCCCATTCGTTCTTACATACATGAATCCATGTATCCGTCCATCGTCATATACAAGCATTTATTTTATGAATCCATTAACACATGTGCATCTATCCACTTATACATTCATATTATCCATCAATATATTCATCTATTGATCCATTCATTTGTCCATCCATTCATCTATCCATTCATATATTCATCTATCCATCCATACACATTTCTCTATCCTAACAAAAAATATGACAAAAAATAAACATTTACTAAAAAGAACGACAAATTAAAGTCTCCTTCGTATTTTAAAAGGGTTTTTTACTTAATAATGTGTAATATATTAAACAAAAATTTTAATTATATATATTTTTAGGATATCCTGGTAAGTGTACATTCTGAATATCGCTAACACGATCTAACACGAGCATATGTATATTGTACTCTGTTCAAATAATATATTAGGATATTCTAATGCAAAAAAATGAAAAATTACATTGATTCAACTTTACATATGTAAATACATCAATATATCTATCCACCCATGTATCATTCTATCAACACATACCCTCAATCATACATTCATCCATCCATTTATATATAAATTAAGATGCAATCTCAGGACTTCCTACTTTTCCTGTGATTTTTAATAAATAAAAATATATTTAGTTATATTAAAAACTATAAAAAAAAAGTTGTAAAGAAAAACTAAAAATCAATGTATCATTATTTTTTTGTCCATGGTTAGTGTTTTAACAGTGTAATTTTACTTATTTACTTAAGACTTAAAACGGTATAATATATTCGATGAAAAATTTATTTTGATTACTTTTTAGGATACCCTGGTAAATGTGCAATCATAATTGTATTAACCTTACTTAATACGAGCAATAATGTGTATATTATAATATTTCGTTTAAATAATATATAAGAAAGTTTTTAATGCATACACCGATCGTTACATCAGTACACCCATCGATTCATTAATCAAGTTATACATCCATCCATCAATCAATACATCCTTCAAATACATCAACCATTACATCCATCAAAGCATCCATCAATTCAACAACCAGTACATGCACACAGCAGTGCATCTATGAATACATCCATCAATACATTCATCAAAACATCCATTAATCAATACATCCTTCAAATACATCAACCATTACATCCATCAAAGCATCCATCAATTCAACCATCAGTACATGCACACAGCAGTGCATCTATGAATACATCCATCAATACATTCATCAAAACATCCATTAATCAATACATCCTTCAAATACATCCATCAAAGCATCCATCAATTCAACAACCAGTACATGCACACAGCAGTGCATCTATGAATACATCCATCAATACATTCATCAAAACATCCATTAATCAATACATCCTTCAAATACATCAACCATTACATCCATCAAAGCATCCATCAATTCAACCATCAGTACATGCACACAGCAGTGCATCTCTGAATACATCCATCAATACATTCATCAAAACATCCATTAATCAATACATCCTTCAAATACATCAACCATTACATCCATCAAAGCATCCATCAATTCAACAACCAGTACATGCACACAGCAGTGCATCTATGAATACATCCATCAATACATTCATCAAAACATCCATTAATCAATACATCCTTCAAATACATCAACCATTACATCCATCAAAGCATCCATCAATTCAACAACCAGTACATGCACACAGCAACCAGTACATGCACACAGCAGTGCATCTATGAATACATCCATCAATACATTCATCAAAACATCCATTAATCAATACATCCTTCAAATACATCCATCAAAGCATCCATCAATTCAACAACCAGTACATGCACACAGCAGTGCATCTATGAATACATCCATCAATACATTCATCAAAACATCCATTAATCAATACATCCTTCAAATACATCAACCATTACATCCATCAAAGCATCCATCAATTCAACAACCAGTACATGCACACAGCAGTGTATCTATGAATACATCCATCAATACATTCATCAAAACATCCATTAATCAATACATCCTTCAAATACATCAACCATTACATCCATCAAAGCATCCATCAATTCAACAACCAGTACATGCACACAGCAGTGCATCTATGAATACATCCATCAATACATTCATCAAAACATCCATTAATCAATACATCCTTCAAATACATCAACCATTACATCCATCAAAGCATCCATCAATTCAACAACCAGTACATGCACACAGCAGTGCATCTATGAATACATCCATCAATACATTCATCAAAACATCCATTAATCAATACATCCTTCAAATACATCAACCATTACATCCATCAAAGCATCCATCAATTCAACAACCAGTACATGCACACAGCAGTGCATCTATGAATACATCCATCAATACATTCATCAAAACATCCATTAATCAATACATCCTTCAAATACATCCATCAAAGCATCCATCAATTCAACAACCAGTACATGCACACAGCAGTGCATCTATGAATACATCCATCAATACATTCATCAAAACATCCATTAATCAATACATCCTTCAAATACATCAACCATTACATCCATCAAAGCATCCATCAATTCAACAACCAGTACATGCACACAGCAGTGCATCTATGAATACATCCATCAATACATTCATCAAAACATCCATTAATCAATACATCCTTCAAATACATCAACCATTACATCCATCAAAGCATCCATCAATTCAACAACCAGTACATGCACACAGCAGTGCATCTATGAATACATCCATCAATACATTCATCAAAACATCCATTAATCAATACATCCTTCAAATACATCAACCATTACATCCATCAAAGCATCCATCAATTCAACAACCAGTACATGCACACAGCAGTGCATCTATGAATACATCCATCAATACATTCATCAAAACATCCATTAATCAATGCATCCTTCAAATACATCCATCAAAGCATCCATCAATTCAACAACCAGTACATGCACACAGCAGTGCATCTATGAATACATCCATCAATACATTCATCAAAACATCCATTAATCAATACATCCTTCAAATACATCAACCATTACATCCATCAAAGCATCCATCAATTCAACAACCAGTACATGCACACAGCAGTGCATCTATGAATACATCCATCAATACATTCATCAAAACATCCATTAATCAATACATCCTTCAAATACATCAACCATTACATCCATCAAAGCATCCATCAATTCAACAACCAGTACATGCACACAGCAGTGCATCTATGAATACATCCATCAATACATTCATCAAAACATCCATTAATCAATACATCCTTCAAATACATCAACCATTACATCCATCAAAGCATCCATCAATTCAACAACCAGTACATGCACACAGCAGTGCATCTATGAATACATCCATCAATACATTCATCAAAACATCCATTAATCAATACATCCTTCAAATACATCAACCATTACATCCATCAAAGCATCCATCAATTCAACAACCAGTACATGCACACAGCAGTGCATCTATGAATACATCCATCAATACATTCATCAAAACATCCATTAATCAATACATCCTTCAAATACATCAACCATTACATCCATCAAAGCATCCATCAATTCAACAACCAGTACATGCACACAGCAGTGCATCTATGAATACATCCATCAATACATTCATCAAAACATCCATTAATCAATGCATCCTTCAAATACATCCATCAAAGCATCCATCAATTCAACAACCAGTACATGCACACAGCAGTGCATCTATGAATACATCCATCAATACATTCATCAAAACATCCATTAATCAATACATCCTTCAAATACATCAACCATTACATCCATCAAAGCATCCATCAATTCAACAACCAGTACATGCACACAGCAGTGCATCTATGAATACATCCATCAATACATTCATCAAAACATCCATTAATCAATACATCCTTCAAATACATCAACCATTACATCCATCAAAGCATCCATCAATTCAACAACCAGTACATGCACACAGCAGTGCATCTATGAATACATCCATCAATACATTCATCAAAACATCCATTAATCAATACATCCTTCAAATACATCAACCATTACATCCATCAAAGCATCCATCAATTCAACAACCAGTACATGCACACAGCAGTGCATCTATGAATACATCCATCAATACATTCATCAAAACATCCATTAATCAATACATCCTTCAAATACATCAACCATTACATCCATCAAAGCATCCATCAATTCAACAACCAGTACATGCACACAGCAGTGCATCTATGAATACATCCATCAATACATTCATCAAAACATCCATTAATCAATACATCCTTCAAATACATCAACCATTACATCCATCAAAGCATCCATCAATTCAACCATCAGTACATGCACACAGCAGTGCATCTCTGAATACATCCATCAATACATTCATCAAAACATCCATTAATCAATACATCCTTCAAATACATCAATTATTACATCCATCAAAGCATCCATCAATTCAACCATCAGTACATGCACACAGCAATTCATTCATAATACATCCATCAATTTATACATCAATACATCCATCAATTAATACATCAATACATCCATCAATATTTTTATAAAAACATCCATCAATATATTTATAAAAACATCCATCAATATTTCAATCAATACATCCATTAATACATTCAACAATATATTTTTAATACGTACATCACTATACACATCAATACATCCATCGATACATAAATCAATACCACCATCAACACAACCATCAGTTCATCCAAAAATAAATGCCTTAATACATTCATCAAAACAACCACATAACATACATGGATACATACAACGATATACCAATCAATACTACCACAAATAATGCCATCAATACTTTATTAGTACATCCATGCATGTATCCATTAATGCACCCATCAATACATCCATCAATTCAGGCATCAATACATTTATCAAAACAACCACATAACATACATCGATACATACAACGATATACCAATCAATACTACCACAAATAATGCCATCAATACTGTATTAGTACATCCATGCATGTATCCATTAATGCACCCATCAGTACATCCATCAATTCAGGCATCAATACATTCATCAAAACAACCACATAACATACATCGATACATACAACGATATACCAATCAATACTACCACAAATAATGCCATCAATACTTTATTAGTACATCCATGCATGTATCCATTAATGCACCCATCAGTACATTCATCAATTCAGGCATCAATACATTCATCAAAACAACCACATAACATACATCGATACATACAACGATATACCAATCAATACTACCACAAAAAATGCCATCAATACTTTATTAGTACATCCATGCATGTGTCCATTAATGCACCCATCAGTACATTCATCAATTCAGGCATCAATACATTTATCAAAACAACCACATAACATACATCGATACATACAACGATATACCAATCAATACTACCACAAATAATGCCATCAATACTTTATTAGTACATCCATGCATGTATCCATTAATGCACCCATCAATACATCCATCAATTCAGGCATCAATACATTTATCAAAACAACCACATAACATACATCGTTACATACAACGATATACCAATCAATACTACCACAAATAATGTCATCAATACTTTATTAGTACATCCATGCATGTATCCATTAATGCACCCATCAATACATCCATCAATTCAGGCATCAATACATTTATCAAAACAACCACATAACATACATCGATACATACAACGATATACCAATCAATACTACCACAAATAATGCCATCAATACTTTATTAGTACATCCATGCATGTGTCCATTAATGCACCCATCAGTACATCCATCAATTCAGGCATCAATACATTCATCAAAACAACCACATAACATACATCGATACATACAACGATATACCAATCAATACTACCACAAATAATGCCATCAATACTTTATTAGTACATCCATGCATGTATCCATTAATGCACCCATCAGTACATTCATCAATTCAGGCATCAATACATTCATCAAAACAACCACATAACATACATCGATACATACAACGATATACCAATCAATACTACCACAAAAAATGCCATCAATACTTTATTAGTACATCCATGCATGTGTCCATTAATGCACCCATCAGTACATTCATCAATTCAGGCATCAATACATTTATCAAAACAACCACATAACATACATCGATACATACAACGATATACCAATCAATACTACCACAAATAATGCCATCAATACTTTATTAGTACATCCATGCATGTATCCATTAATGCACCCATCAGTACATCCATCAATTCAGGCATCAATACATTCATCAAAACAACCACATAACATACATCGATACATACAACGATATACCAATCAATACTACCACAAATAATGCCATCAATACTGTATTAGTACATCCATGCATGTATCCATTAATGCACCCATCAGTACATTCATCAATTCAGGCATCAATACATTCATCAAAACAACCACATAACATACATCGATACATACAACGATATACCAATCAATACTACCACAAATAATGCCATCAATACTTTATTAGTACATCCATGCATGTATCCATTAATGCACCCATCAGTACATTCATCAATTCAGGCATCAATACATTCATCAAAACAACCACATAACATACATCGATACATACAACGATATACCAATCAATACTACCACAAATAATGCCATCAATACTTTATTAGTACATCCATGCATGTGTCCATTAATGCACCCATCAGTACATCCATCAATTCAGTCATCAATACATACATTCATCAAAACAACCACATAACATACATCGATACATACAACGATATACCAATCAATACTACCACAAATAATGCCATCAATACTTTATTAGTACATCCATGCATGTGTCCATTAATGCACCCATCAGTACATTCATCAATTCAGGCATCAATACATTTATCAAAACAACCACATAACATACATCGATACATACAACGATATACCAATCAATACTACCACAAATAATGCCATCAATACTTTATTAGTACATCCATGCATGTATCCATTAATGCACCCATCAGTACATCCGTCAATACCTATATTAATACATAAATCAGTGCATGCCATAATACATTTGTCTATCAATCAATTCATCCGTCAATATATATCGATACATACATAAATACATCAACAATACATATTTCAATATAAATATCAATACATATCATATATAACACACATTTATTAATCCATCCACACAACCATACACATACACACACGTGTTTAGACGCAATACATACCCACACGTGTATATATATAGACATGCATATACACATACATAAATGCTTCTGCTATATGAAAGATATTATTACGATAATATTAATCATTTCGATGGGTTCCAGAAAAAGTTCAACACAACCAGTATAATTTAAAAGATATCCAATTAGTTAGTATAAAGAAATCACTCACAGTCTTTTTAAAACTCTTTTTAATTTAATAAATAAAAATATACTAATTGAAATTGAAATTTCAAATAGAGGAAAAATATGCTAGTAAGGACGAAAAACGAATGTGTGAAGATTATTTTTTATTGGTTAATATTTAAACGATTTTATTTTTGTAAAACTGTATAACATGATCGATGACAAATTTACAATTTAATATTTTTTAGGATACCCTGGTAATTATAAATTCATAACAGTATTAACCTGACATAATATGCCGTAAAATGTGTGTAGAGTTATCTTCGATAGATACCTTGAGTACATTTCAAGAAGAAGATTCTGTAAAAATTCGGAAAGATTCTCTTTACGATTAACTCTCGTGGGTATTTTGTGCGGGGTATTTTCCTACGATATTGGTATTGGGTAGGATGTCGTACTTTTAGGGATTAATGTATCACATAAAAAATCGAAACTATTGTAAGTTTTAAATTGAAAATGCAAAAAATTATATTAATATAATTAATTATAAAAAATAAAAAATTTATTGTATAGTACAAATCTGTATGATCAAATTTTATTGTATTACAAATTTGTGGGATAAAATTTTACTGTGTAGTAGAAATTTTAATGATCAAATTTTATTGTACAGAACAAATTTATGAGATTAAATTTTATTGTGTAGTACAAATTTATGAGATTAAATTTTATTGTGTAGTATAAATTTATGAGATCAAATTATATTGCACAATACAAATTTATGAGATAAAATTTTATTGTACAGTATAAATTTATGATATCAGATTATATTGTACAATACAAATTTGTAAGATAAAATTATACTGTACAGTATAAATTTATGAGATCAAATTTTATTGTACAGTACAAATTTATAAGATAAAATTTTATTGTACAGTACAAATTTATGAGATCAGATTATATTTTACAATGCAAATTTGTAAGATAAAATTTTACTGTACAGTACAAATTTATAAGATCAAAAACTTTATTATACAGTACAAATGTGAATGATCAAATTTTATTGTACAGTACAAATTTGTAAGATAAAATTTTATAGTAAAATACAAATTTTATTGTACTGTACAAATTTATAAGATAATATTTTACTGTACAATACAAATTTCATTGTACTGTACAAATTTGTAAAATCAATTTTTTTTGTACAATGCAATTTTTATTGTACTGTACAAATTTGCAAGATCAAATTTTATTGAAAAATACAAATTTTATTGTACTGTACAAATTAGTAAGATCAATTTTTTTTTACAATACAATTTTTATTGTACTGTACAAATTTATAAGATCAAATTTTATTGTTCAGTACAAACTTGTGAGATTAAATGTTACTATACAGTACAAATTTGTGATCAAATTTTATTGTACAGTACAAATTTGTAAGATCAAATTTTATTGTACAGAAAAATATGTGTCGTTGTCTTGAACGTATATATTCCACATTTAGTGACTTTAAGTTCACTGATTTAATTTTAAGGGATATCGTCCCGATTTGTACGTCCACAATTTTATGTCAATGGGTTTATTTTTACAAGTTTTCGTCCATGGTTTTATGCCTGGTAATTTTCTTTTAAAGGGATTATATTAACATATTTTATTTTTCCAGAGCATTTTACTGATATATGTTTTACTTTCTATCGCTCTATACACCTTGTATTTCAATAGATCCTCAACAATGCCAAACATCACTACCTAGTACTAATAAACGGACATATGATTTAGGAATGTTCTATTAAATAAGGAAACAACAAATACACAGATGTTTGTTTGTAAATATTGTAGTTTTAAAAAGAAAAATCAAACTATTTACAACGAAAATGAGGAAGAAAAAGCTTCCAGAAAAAACAAAAATTATATTACATTAGCGTTAAACTTTTTTAGTCAATTTTTTATCAATGTACTTTACGTAAAGATGTATAATATATTCTATAAAAACTAATTGCATTTATCTTTTGCAGGACATCCTAGTAAGTATGCATTCATAATGTTGATAATCTCATATAATATATGTTTGAATATGTATTTTGTATGCATCCCACATTGTTTAAGGATCTTTTAGCAGAAATTTAATTTTATATTTATATTATTCCAAAGTCCTGTGGGTTAAAACATGTTTAAAAATATTCTTTATTTTATAAATATATGTCCAGGAGTAAAAATACTTTACTACGTTTAAAAAAAATGATCACAACACGGTGCCGCATTCTAGATTTTAAATAATACTATCGGCAAATGCAATCCTTTTGGGGCTAGAATCAATTTAAAGCCATAAAAATGTAAAAAAAAGTCACCTTTCACCATTTTCAATTTTTGTTTTACACAAAATCTAACTTTGGAGTGTAAAGCGGTTTTACCCTTAGACATTTCAAAGTTAAAACAATTTACAATATCTTTCTTGATAACTTTTATAGTCAAAAGTATACTTTTTAAGAGAGTGACATTCTAAAAAAAAATTTAAATGTTACACTACAAATTATAATATAAAAAATACCTATAATAAATCATTTGGTAAAATAAAATCATCGTATCCCATTTTCAGTGAAAGCGATTTTTGACAGGAACATTTGATCAGAACCGAGCTTATGAAAACATGACAAATTCAAAACATAGCTTCCAGTTAAAATACTATAGTTAATTATAATAACAAATATAACTGTTTTAAAAGATAATGTAAATTAGTATACAATTAAAATTACAAAACAGATAAAAATAAATAATTAACATGACTAGAAATTTTACTTCGAGAACTAATGTTAGTAATAGTCTGTTCAATCACAATCAGAACTGATTTCGCCTACATTGCTTCAGCAAATAGTATTTTTCGCAGCTACGCTTGGATCCCTAAAATTGGAGCTTCCAACCATAAATTTCTATAATAAAATTTTTTAATTTCTAATATATCCTCCATCATTTTTACAATTCGCATTTTTGAATCATGATATACGATCCAAAATAGAAATCAATATTTTTTTAATTCTTTTTTTGTAATTTTTATTGTAATTTTGTCTTTAAGAAATAACTCGAACTTTTATGTGAGATTCAATAACATATAGGGAAAAAATGGCCTAATACCTTTGTTATTTTCAATGGTTTTTTTTTTATTTTAAAACTAAAATAAATTAATTTCGATCATTGTATATATTTTTTTTGACAAATTGTATTTTATAATAAATAATATAAATTTTATATTGAATTGCTTAAAAGTAACTCAACTAATATTTAAAAGATTTTAATGGCTACTTTATGCAACTATATAAAAAAAAAATATAATATGTTTTTTAATAAAATTTTTATATATATTCATCTTTTATCTACGTACAGGAATCGGTTATGGTAAGTTTATACTCAATTTATTTTTGCTGGTCCATACTCACTTAGACCATTGTACCTTTTAATAACATCATATACTATAACAAATTACAGTTTCTCATAATGGGCATTACTATTTTGCGATAAATTATAAAATCCAAATAAATCAAGATATATTTAAAGCAAATCAAATTGATCACATTTCGAAGATATAAGACCTTCTTTCCTAACGGCAAGCGACCAGTTTTGGAATAAGTTATCTTTTTACAATTTAAATAGACATTTTTTTTAATACAATTTCCGCCAAATTTTCAAATTCGTTTTTTTATATTAAGAAATTCAATTAATTTTATTTGGTAAGAAATGATTATTAATCATTAAACAGATTTATTTTTGGTCCCAACTTAATATAAAATACTTAATAAGGTTTTTAATTGAGTTTTTTTTGTAATTTTAGTGCAAGTAGTTGAAAAGTTGTATTATACATTTTGTAAAACATTCATTTTAAGGCCTAAAAGCTTCCATTTGTTTTCGGACATTTTAAAATCTATATAAAAGTTATTCTATTTGAAAATAAGTATTTTAATAATCTTATGTGAATACAATTTATAAAATTTTAACCAAATGGACTACATTTGTAATATTAAATAAGATGTTTTTAAATGTAATTCTAAAAATGATTTCAATATAATTTAAAATCAACACCTCCAATACTAATAACTATATAAATTGGCTTTTATGAACAAAGCAATGTATTTTTCAATTAAAATTACTCTAAACTAATTTTTTAATCCATTTAAATATCTATTTTTCCAACTCCCTTTATTTACATATTTCTATTTTTTTTATCTTAATTTTCATTTCTTTAAATTACCAATCTTAATATAATTTGAGCAGTATAATATGGAAATTGTATCAATTATTGATTGTTTTAAAATACAAATACAACGTTAGAATACGCAATAAAAATCCATCCAATCTGGACATATTTCGGGAGATACATATCCCTTCATCAGCAGAAAATGGGTCATTTTCTGCTGATGAAGGGATATGTATCTCCCGAAACATGTCCAGATTTGATGGATTTTTATTGCGCATTTTAACCTTGTATTTATATTTTAAAATTCTTAACGCAATGTTTTATAAGTCGAGTTTTATC
The DNA here is from genome assembly GCA_963932185.1 of Troglohyphantes excavatus. Lineage (NCBI taxonomy): Eukaryota > Metazoa > Arthropoda > Arachnida > Araneae > Linyphiidae > Troglohyphantes > Troglohyphantes excavatus. Next base: position 67,642,113 of record OZ010670.1, read on the forward strand.
TTAAATTATTGATTGTATTAATCCCTATATAGATTAATTACTTTCGAAACTTTGTTAATTTATTTCTAAACTTTGTAATTGACTTTTGGACTTTATTATTCTATAAAATTACATTGTAAATTTAAATGAGTTTGTATTTAATGATGAATCATTGTTTTGTTTTACCTGCATGGCAATTTCAATAAGTAATGAGCATAATTTTAATAAGTAATGTACATAATTTTAATAAGTAATGTACATAATTTTAATAATTAATGTACATAATTTAATAATTAATGTACATAATTTTAATATGTAATGTACATAATTTTAATAAGTAATGTACATAATTTTAATAAGTAATGTACATAATTTTAATAAGTAATGTACATAATTTTAATAAGTAATGTACATAATTTTAATAATTAATGTACATTATGTTTCAAATTTACCAGGAATTCGAAAAGGTGAGTTTAATTTAAAATTTTACGTAATTTATATTTTTAAATGAACATCCTATAGTGCAAAAAAATAGTAATGTTTAGTATTTTGTTATTTGATAGTATTTTAATTATTTTGGCATTTTTATTAATTGAATGGTTAAAGATGGTTATATATTTGAATTGACTGTATATATGAATAATTTAGTAAATATAAAATAATAAAAGCAAATGTGTTACTTTCGTTATATTTATTGATATTGTGAAACTAAAACGAATTATATATTATTGACGAGTTAATGAAATGTGATTTTTATTTATATATTTAGGAATCCGTAAGTATATTTCGAAATAATTTGCTTATGTTTATATAAAGTAATGTATAATCACATAGTTTTAAAAATAAACATTACAAAAAATTAGTATAATCTTTAATAAATAGAGTTTAATATTTATCGTAATGTACATCAACATTTAATACCCTATATATATTTACCTTCTCTTTATTTACTTTCATACTTTTTTATTTACATTAAATTTTTTTTACATACATATGGAATTATGTTGTAATTATATAACTGAAATCTCATTTTTCATTCTATTATACAGGAAGAATCGGAATCCGTAAGTATTTCAAAACAATTGTATTACCAAGTGGAAAATAGTATAACACAATTATGTTCACCACCATAATGATACTAATCACAGTTTATTAAAAAAAAATTATATGTCATTTAACAGCCAATTATATGGGTTCAACAGCAAAGGCTGCGGTGTTGAAAATAGGTACTTAAAAATAAGTCAAATGTACTCATTTTTGATTACTTTCGATGCTCGCCATAGCTCCGAATACTCAAGTTTCATTTTTGAAAAAAAAACATGTACTCAAAAAAGAGAAAATGTATAAAAATGAATAAAAAATAGCAATTGCTGGCCTACATAGGTTGCCTTCAAATATATCGAGAATTACAACTAAGACTTAGCGGGAATCGAACCCAGGTCTTCAGGGATCGCAGCCAAATGCCATTTCCGTTGTTATACCAGGAAGACGTGAAATTTATAAACAGAAGAATTGTTAAATTGGTGCGCCAAAAGAATGGGAATTAAATAATTTAGTTATAGTTTCCATTTAAGCAATCGATATCGAATAATGGAGAAAACCATCTCCTGAACACCTATTTTGAGTTTGTCAGTTTGCTCTGTTACGATGGCTTCAACAGAAGCTGAGATTAACAATATTAAATCACACTGCTATGTTTTGAGAAAGTACGGTAACTTCAATTTCAGTACGTCATCTCTCAGTGACTATGCAATTGTACTCAAAGAAAAATAAGTATGTTCATGTACTGATTTTCAAGTAAATTTTTTTTTCGCAGTGTGGTTCGTTTAAAACTTTCTAGTACACTAATTTTGTTAAATTGTTGGTGAAGAGACAGAAATATTTTTATGAAAATTACTAAGTAACATGACAAATGGAACAGGATCTGTACAATCAAAAAGCGATATTTCATACCACTGTGCAGTAGAACAAAAAAATCCGCTTGACAAGCTCCAAGCGTTCTTCGACTACTTCGCAGAAAATGTTCCCTGCGAATAGTCCCCGCCCACCGGCCAATAAGGAGCCAGCTCTGCCTAGACACGCCCTCTGTTCCGCGCCTGCGCTCTTCCTCGTTCATGGATGAGAATTCATGGATGAGAATTTTGTTTATCTACGGTAACGTCCATTTAACCTAATGTGTTTACTATGTATATTATAATATACATAGTAATATACATATATACATACGATCGTATAGACAAGGACGATTTTTTTCTCAACCTTTCTTCTGTATTGTATACATCCTTGCGGCACGGTTAAGTACATTGTCGCTCAACCGGAGTCTTCGGTCCAGTTATTATATTATATTCTAGCTTAGTGGACAGCCGATGCTATGCAAAAAAATATTTCTATCTTAAAAACGAAATATTTGGCGCCGTCTGAAATATCTATAGTGTCATTTATTCAATAATTCGAGCCACTAACTGCGCTCAACTGTTAATCATGATATTTTGAGATTTTAGACGTTATCTAAAACATTTATTATCATTAAATATTAAAATAAACAAAAACATTTCTTATAAATATATAACACTTTTATTATTTTGTATTTTTTTTAATTGGGTTTTTATTGTCCTAGGTAGGAGAGTAGGTAAGTTTACAACACAAATTAGGTTCCTATGTTTTATTTAATTTGAAACCTCAATATTCCATTTCACTTCATGCATAACCATAAATTACAAAGGATAATGTCCTCCAAATATTTGTAGACTAAATCAAATTTTAAGAAGTTCCACTTTTTTTTTAGTTTTCCCATAATAACAAATTACTCCTTAGAAACCATTTTTAATAAATCTGGAATATACAATACAATAAAAGGTGTTTTCGAAGGACATGGGCTTGTGGCCTTTCGCCTCCAGTATTACAAAGATAAAAACATAACTTGCGCTCAAGGCGACACATAATTAAAGTTTTAAGTTAAGGATATTAGTGAGAGGAGAATCGCGTACATTTGGCGATATTTTCCAGAACAAGAAGGAACAAAATTAGTGTGTGTTCCAAGAGAATAACTGTTTTTTTTAGGCATATTTAAACAAGACATCCAATATTTACCATAGAACGAATATTTACAAATATACATGTTATGAGGCGTCCAGGAGGAGCGACGCTCTAGGACGATGGGCGTTTACCGCGATAGAATGATCATAAACCTCACGCTTATTCAGTTCAGAGTTTCCAGTCAGCGCAATTCCATTATGGAAATTTTTGGCAATTTTTCCAATAAAACTAAGTAAGGAGGGCAAGTCCAGGGACCTGCATATGTCATCATCACGTATGTACCAGCTAGATCTGGTAACATAATATCTAAGGAATTGACTTTGGAGTTTTTCAAAGTTTTTCAGCCGAGACTTACATGCAAACGCCCATATTGGCGCCGCGTACGTAACAATAGGACGCAATATAACCTTAAAAGTTAGAGGTCTATTAGCCATGGAAAGGTAGGACTTTCGATTTAAGAGCGGCAAGAGGGCAAACTTGGCCTTTCTAAGCTTGCCTTTGGTGCAGCGAAAATGACTTCTCCAGGAATAAATCTGGAAATTGAGATTATATATATATATATATATATATATATATATATATATATATATATATATATATATATATATATATATATATATATATATATATATTTGGTATTATGATGGTATTTTTTTTTACCAAATGAAGATATATTTTTAAAAAAATTATTATTGTAATAAAATATAACATTTAATTAATATTAATGAATATCTTTTAGTGTTTGTACTTTATATAATCGTTATGTATTTCTAGGTGGCGGATATGGTTAGTTTGTATAAATGATATGTTTATTTGTAAATATTACCTTTATTTCGGAAACTAGAAAAATATACATTTTAGCAATAACTTCTTGCGAAACCTAGAAAGAATTTTAATGCTAATTAAGAAATTATGGCTGAATGTCGTAAAATTATTTTTGATGTTTATAAAAATCCTATCCACTTAAACACTTTAAAAGACAAAAACACATAATTTTGCACTTACCCTAAAGTATAACAACTAATATTAAAATTCAAATGCAAATTTAAAACTACACTATAAAAATAAATAAAATCTGGACATGTTTCGGGAGATACATCTCCCTTCATCAGCAGAAATGAAAAAGTCCGTGTGTCCAACAAAATGGAAATAAACCCAGATTTTAAATTGTTACCAAATAACAAAAACTATCTCAATCGGTTGAAATTAACTAGTGTGTGCCAACAAACGGGAAATTCCGAAATAGCAAAACTTTCATTAACCATAAAATCAATAGGAATGTCAAAAGCATCCTGGAAGTCAGTAGGCGTTTCACATTTTTAGTAATATACGTTCGATTGTTAATAACGGGTTCAACATATATATATATATATATATATATATATATTCAGGGTACTTCAGGAATGAATTATGGAGAAAGGATTATAATTCGAAATATGTATACACTCGAGGAGAGAAGGATTAGAGGGGATCTTATTCAGTTATTCAAGTTTATCAAATTGGGTGATTTGGAGGGATTGGAATTTAATATTGCCAATGTGTTTTGGTTTGGTTTAGTTAAATAACGTCGCACTAGAGCTGCACAGTGAGCTATTGGCGACGGTTCGGGTTCAATCTCGAAGGAAAGACCCGGGAACGATGCCTCGTATTTTTAAACCATGGTCAGATGACGATGACAACACCTGAGCTGGCACCCAACGCCTTCAATAGACGTCGGGACTTTGGACCCCGATCAGATTTATCGTGCACCAGTCCCGTATACACGCCGTTATATTTTATGGATGTTCTGGACGACATTCTAGTATTTTGGTAGCGAAGTTGGCAACCCTCCGATCGCAATATCACTACTTTTTACTATTTTTTAGTCTAGATATTGCCAATGTGACTAGAGGTCATGGATTCAAATTATACAAGTCGCAGCTTAATCGGGATGTTAGAAAGCATTATTTTTTTAATAGCGTTATTGACAATTGGAATGGTTTGCCTGAGTATGTTGTTAATTCTTCAGGGGGGGGGGGGTAACAAACAATTGGATCGGCATTGGGGAATCGTAAGGATGATGGATTGACAGGACCAACCTTGATGAGCCTGGAGCCTGTAGTTGGTCGACATCATTTGTATTTGTATTTCTAAAACCTTTGCTTTTCCGGTATTTCCCGCTTTTGAGCAGACAATAGAATGATATAGTTTTAGTTGTTTGGCAACATTTTCAATTCTAGGTTTATATTCACTTTTTTAGGTACAGAGACTTTTTTATTTCTGCTGATGAAGGGAATTGTATTTCCCAAAATAAATCTAGATCTCATGTATTTTTTATTGCGTAGTTTTAACGTTGCATTTGTATTTTAATATTCTTAACAATGTTCAATAAGACGAGATTTTATCTTCTAAGAATTAATACTTAGAAATACTTCGTGTAATTATTCCATTTCCCATTTTCAAATGTCCTCCATTTCTCATTAGATGCGTTATTTAGCATGTTCATAATAAATTCAGCTATTTCAGTTTCGATGAACTAGCATCTAACAAAGTTTGTATCTGGGGAATATATTATACATATTTTCGCAATATAATTATAAAATTTTGAAATTTTTGAAATTATTTTAACACTTAAAACATTTAATTTTGTTACAGTAGAAACTTACTAAAAATGTTAATATATTTGAGAATGAAATAATTAGTTGAATAGAACAAAAATTCAGAAAATCAAAAATTCAGAAAATTAAAAGTTCAGAAAATCAAAAATTCAGAAAATTAAAAATGCAGAAAATCAAAAATTCAGAAAATCAAAAACTTAGAAAATCAAAAATTTAAAAATTCAGAAAATCAAAAATTCAGAAAATCATTTTATTTTTTGCAGATATCTATTTATCTTCTTAACTTTCAAAACAATATAAAATGCTGTTAGTAGTATATATGTACAGTAGTACAGACGTATGAAAGACTTTTGAAGGTTTGGGTTATATTGTTTTCAAAAACTTATTTAAAGTTCAAAACTTAAGAAATATTCAATTTATTATGTTTCATAATTCGTAAAAAATAATGCATAACTTAAGATAAACTCGTCTTATAGAACATTGCGTTAAGAATTTTAAAATACAAATACAACGTTAAAATACGCAATAAAAATCCATCAATCTGTAAGATTGATGGATTTTTATTGCGTATTTGAAAGTTGTATTTGTATTTTAAAATGTATAATTTAATTTAAAAAAAAAAAACTATCCATTCGTTTCTGAAACAAATATTAAAGCTCCAAAAACTATTAACAGTTTAGTTTTAAGTTAATTTTTCACAGGCCTTAGCATTTTAAACGTGACTAAAATTTAAAAAACAAATATTTTGAGTAAATGACGATTGTTGCAGATGAAAAGTATGTAGAAAAAAGATAAATTGTATATAAACATCTAAAAAACATATGTTCTTTTTCTTTTACTGATTTGAAATTTTGTACACATTTTCTTAAGTGTTTAGCGTCGTTTTATAAAGAAAAAAATTAAGTAATTTGTTCGGAATTTGGGGCTTAGGGGGGACCCGAGCCCCAAAATCCGGAAAAATTGCTAATTTTTTTTCTCTTCATAAAACGATGCTAAACGTACTTAAGAAGGTGTGTACAAAATTTCAAAACAGTAAAAGAAACATAACATATGTTTTTTTAGATGTTTTTATACCATTTATCACTTCTCTCTCATAAGAAATTGTGTACAATTAAAAAAAAAATTTTAAGTAAATGACGATTGTTGCAGACGAAAAGTTTTTTTTTTAATTTTTGTCACGTTTAATATGCTAAGACTGTTAATAATTAACTAAAACTAAACTGTTAATAGTTTTTGAAGCTATAATATTTGTTTTATAAACGTTTGTATAGCTTTTTTAAATTAAGTTATAATTTATTTTTTTACAAATTCTTAAACTTTAAAAAATTAATATTTTTGGGGTTTTGAACTTAAAATAAGTTTTTGAAGACAATTAAAACACAAATCTGCAAAAGTCTATACATACGTTTATAGTATGTACTTTGACGTTATTTAATTAATTAAAAAAATTAAAAACATTAAAAATTAAAAGAGGGGTAGTGTTTTTAAAAAAAGTCTTTTTAAGCTTAAAAAATACAAAAAAATAACAAAAATAAGTTTTTTAAATATATTTTTGTTTTTTATTATTGTATAGAAAAAGGTGGTCTAATAATATAAAAAATATGGTATGTCAGAATTCATTAGTAAACAAATTAGGATTTGGGGATATTGTCTCCCTTAAAAAACGTTGCCCAATATTAAATAAAATTATAATCAAACCCTTATTTTGTACCACGTAAGAAATCGAGCCAATCTTCAAAACACAACTAATTTAATTCAATACCTACTCTGAAAATACAATTAACAGTCATTAATTAAAAAGATAAATTTTGTTAATTGCATTGTTTCAGAGTAAGTAATGCGTAATTAAAATTAAAAACATTCTTCACAAATGTCGTATACCTTTGTTCACTTAAAATAATAAAATTAAGATAACTTTTTATTATGGTGGTGTATTTATAATTACTCTTCTTAATATTTCTAGGCGTCAGTGGCGGTGGTGGCATGAGTGGCGGTGAGTGCAACTTTTACTTTTAAATTTTTTAATTATAATCCTATGAATATGTAAATTTTGAGAATTAGTTTGTATAACTCTGAGAAACACCATAAACCTAAATTAAAAGGACACTTTATATTTATGTAATTAAGTCGTCTACGAAGTAAAGAAATCGTTCATTTGTAGTCAATTTATTTCTCTCAAAAATATTATTGTATAATATTTAATATATAATTTTATTTTATAAAGTTTTATTAACTGTTAAAAATTTTCAGCTCAACGTTGAACCATACCTTGGTTTAAAACAGAGGTTCGCAGTAAATTACACCATATTATGGTGTAATCTAGGTTGAAACAAAAATCCTTTATCGGAAAAAAAAAATTGGAGGTTTCACCAATAATTCGTTCAACCTCTTGAACTGAAATTGAATTTTTTTGCTGTCGGAACATCAACAAGCCAAGGAATCACATCCAAGAAAGACACCGACGACCCAGAACCTTCGTGGCTGAGTGGGTAAACGCGTTCAGCTATGAATCAGAAGATTCCTAATTCGAGGCCGATCGGCGAACTTGACAAAGAAAAGTAGAAAAGTTGTGATCTATGGTTACCAGCTTCGCTACAAAAATACTAATACCAAGAAAACTCGAATTTTGAGTTTTTTGCAACGTTATGAGTTTTGACGCAACGTTTCGCCACTAAATGGTATCCGTGGGAGCACAGTAAAATAGTGAAACTAAGCACCAAATGTTGGTTGCAGCTAAATGGGTACCAAATTTTGGTTCAAGGTCGTAATAATTTTTAACAGTGTATTTTTAAAAAGATGAAATTCCATCAATTCTAAGTAGTAAGAATTCTAAGTAATCCCTAAATTCTAAGTAATAATAATTCTAAGTAATTCCTAAATTCTAAGTAGTAATAATTCTAAGTAATTCCTAAATTCTAAGTTGTAATAATTCTAAGTAATTCCTAAATTCTAAGTAGTAATAATTCTAAGTAATTCCTAAATTCTAAGTAGTAATAATTCTAAGTAATTCCTAAATTCTAAGTAGTAATAATTCTAAGTAGTAATAATTCTAAGTAATTCCTAAATTCTAAGTAGTAATAATTCTAAGTAATTCCTAAATTCTAAGTAGTAATAATTCTAAGTAATTCTTAAATTCTAAGTAGTAATAATTCTAAGTAATTCTTAAATTCTAAGTAGTAATAATTCTAAGTAATTCCTAAATTCTAAGTAGTAATAATTCTAAGTAATTCCTAAATTCTAAGTAGTAATAATTCTAAGTAATTCCTAAATTCTAAGTAGTAATAATTCTAAGTAATTCCTAAATTCTAAGTAGTAATAATTCTAAGTAATTCCTAAATTCTAAGTAGTAGTAATTCTAAGTAGTAATAATTCTAAGTAATTCCTAAATTCTAAGTAGTAATAATTCTAAGTAATTCCTAAATTCTAAGTAGTAATAATTCTAAGTAATTCCTAAATTCTAAGTAGTAATAATTCTAAGTAATTCCTAAATTCTAAGTAGTAATAATTCTAGGTAATTCCTAAATTCTAAGTAGTAATAATTCTAAGTAATTCCTAAATTCTAAGTAGTAATAATTCTAAGTAATTCCTAAATTCTAAGTAGTAATAATTCTAAGTAATTCCTAAATTCTAAGTAGTAATAATTCTAAGTAATTCCTAAATTCTAAGTAGTATAAGGCGTATTGACTAAATAACTATTCAAGGATAGAACATAAACATTTTTAATCACATATGCCTAACATTACAATATCTCGGGGAGGAACGAAACCTTAAATACGCATCACCGTAAGAGGCAGTTACATGACTGAAGCTTTCCTGCGCAGCGGGAAAGACATAACATATGTAGAGGGCGTTACAATCGTAATAACGGGAACAATATATAGACACGTAACGGGAACATGAAAATATATACAGGTGACGGGGACATGATAATAGGACAAACATATAAGATAATAACATAAATGAATAACGCTGGTTACATCCTCCCCCTCTGGCTCCGACGTAGTCCCGACGAGGGGCCAGCACCAGTTCTTTTGGGTAAGTTTGGTGGCCGTCCTCGCTTTCGCAACGGATTGCAAGGACGTTCGATGGGGTCCTGGGTGTAGGCCTTCAGGGCAGAAGTGTGGTACACGCCCAGGGGCACTTGGGGATTGTCCAGGCTGGCAATTTCGAATGTGGATGGTGATCTTTGTGTAAGGATGACATAGGGTCCATCTCGTCTGGGCATAAACTTTTTGGATTGTCCAGTGGCAGCCTTGCTGACGGGATGCAGGGTTACATACACTTTATCACCTGGAGCATATGGTGGAGCCGGATTACGCCTTTTGTCTGCGTAGATTTTTCTTTTGTCTTGTTGGGTTCCGATGACTTCTTTGATCTGGGCTGTGAATCTTGAGAATTTTTTAAGGTACGGTGTTATTTCAGGGACGAAATTGTCGTTGTCGATCACTCCTCGGATGTCGTTAGTCACGTCGTCTGTCGTCCGCATTTCTCGTCCAAAGCTGAGAAATGCTGCTGTCTGCCCAGTTGATTGACACTTTGCTGTGTTGAGCGCAAAACGGATTGCTGGCAGTTTCTCAGACCAGGATCGGTGTTCGTCTTGAACCAGGATTGCAAGACGAGGTTTAAGATCACGGTTTTTTCTTTCTACCGGATTTGCTTGAGGGTGATAGACCGGTGTCAAGGTTTGGTTGATGTCTAGCATGCAGCAAAGTTGTTGCATTACGGCAGACACAAACTGCGTGCCGTTGTCGCTTATAATTTTACGTGGGATTCCGTACCTCAATAATACTTCTTCTAGTAGTGTAGTAGCACACTCTTTCGCAGTTGCAGTGGGTAATGCGAAGAGTTCAACCCATCGAGTGTTGACATCTTCGATGATGAATATCCATTTCTTACCATCTCTGCTTTCTGGTAATGGGCCAAACAGATCGATTGCAAGAGTCTCGAATCGTTGGGCCGGAACGGGAGTTTGCAACAAACCAGCTGGCTTTTGGTTTGAAGCTTTGTATCTGTTGCACTCTATGCAGTTTTTTACATAGTCCGTGATAAACTTCCGCATACCTGTCCAATAATAGCGCTTTGCTATACGATCGAATGTTCCTTCGGCCCCATAGTGGCCTGCTGTTGGAGCATCGTGATGATCTTTAAGGATGGAGTTTACTTCTTGAGCCGGTATGACCAGTTGTGCTTCATCACTGTCCGAGTCTGGTGCATATCGGTAAAGCACACCTTGATTCATCAGGTAACCACGATCAGTCCAGTTGGCGAAGTCTACGTTTTTCTCATTGCTTTCGAAACAACGAATTATCTTCTCAACTTCTGGGTCTTTAAGTTGTTCTTCTCGGAGCTCTTTTGAAGTATGTGAGGGAACGTCGATGTGTATGCTACACAGTTCATATGAAGGTTCGGCATGCTGACAAGCTGGTCTTGACAACATATCAGCGACCACGTTGCATTTTCCTGGGATGTACTCTAACTTCAAATTGAAAGATTGAACTTCTAGAGCCTATCTTGCTAATCGTCCCGTAGGAGACTTCAAACTCATTAACCACTTAAGAGGTTGGTGGTCGGATGCAACAGTAATCTCTTGACTTTCAATGTAGGCACGATACTTCTTTAAAGCCCAAACTACAGCTAAAGCCTCGCGCTCTGTAGTCGAATAGTTTCTTTCGGCACTAGTGAGTAAGCGACTGGCATACTCGATAGGATGTTCATCAGATCCGGTGCCTTGTAAGAGAACTGCACCAAGGGCATAACCGATGGCATCAGTCCGGAGAGTGTATGCTTGACTTGGATCACTTTGACGTAGGATCGGTGGACTAACCAAAAGTTCTTTCAGAGTCTTGAAAGAAGTTTCTTCCTCTGTTCCCCAATTCCAAATGACATTTTTCTTAGTAAGATTGCTAAGAGGTCTTGCTACTTCTGAAAAGTTTGGAATATACTCGTATCTTCGATACCAAGAACAGGTCTGTAGGAAGGATTGTACTTGTTTGACGTTCTTCGGAGTTGGTATCTTCAGGATAGCCTCAACCTTCTTTGGATCAACTTCGATTCCTTTGGTAGTTATCCAGTGACCTAGATACTTAACCTTTGGGCAGGCGAATTGACATTTCTCTCTATTTGCCCTCAAGTTGATCAGGGAAAGTCGTTGGAAAACTTTCTTGAGGTCTTTTAGGTGATCTTCAAAGGTAGCGGATAAGACAATGATATCGTCCAAGTAGACTAGTATCTTTACATCCGGCAGACCACTTTTAAATCTGTCCATCAGCCTGTGGAATGTATCTGGTGCATTTCTCAACCCGAAAGGCATTCGGTTGAATCTAAACGTTCCGAACTGGGTTGTGAAAGCCGTCTTGTCTTTATCCTCCGGATGCACGCTCACCTGGTGATAACCTGACCTCAAATCAATAGTGGACATGTAAGTTACATGTCGGGCGTCATGGATAAGGTCATCGATCTGTGGTAGAGGGTAGTGGTCTGCAACTGTCACTGCATTCAAGCCGCGATAGTCAACACACAGTCTTGTTTTTCCATTTGGTTTGGGTACCAACACCACCGGAGCAGCAAAGGGCGACTCGCATTCTTCGATTATTTTCTTTTGCAAGAGGTCATCCAGTTCTTTTTTCAATATTTCCTTCTTCGCAGGAGAAACTCTGTAGGGTGGATAAGCGACTGAAGCATGCGTTCCCGTATTAATGCGGTGCTCTATGAAAGTCGTGCTCTCTCCCCCTGGTTTGAAGCTTTCCTCGAAATCCTGAAGCAAATTATTGACCTGGAGCCTTTGCTCGATGTTCAAGCTGTCGCCTTCTTCTTCACGGAGATTACAGCTGTTGATGGGAAGAGTTTCGACAGGTTGCTGAGACGTCGATGTGATGTCATTCCCAAAATAAACCTTTCGGCGAGGGTTGTCACAAAAGTTCCACCTTTTGTTTCTTATGTCGAGAACAATTTCCGACTTTTCTAGGAAGTCTGTTCCTAAGAGAGTTCGATTTCCTTTTGCATTTGGAAGGGCAAGGAGATCCAGAATGATTGTTTTGTTTTCAACCTCAATGGACACCGTGGCTGTGCAAGCCTCTTCAGTAGTTTGGTAACCGTTTGCCAAGGTCATGGTTACTGAAGTCTCCTGGAACTCCACTCCTTTTCTCTTCAGCAGGTTGTAGAGGATCTCACCAGCGACTGATCTGCTGGCATCTGTGTCTGCACAAACTCTGGCTCGTACACCGGATATGCACACATCAATCAGTGCAATAGGGGACATCTTGGAATGGCAAGTGTACATGGTAAGTGAATTTGCAGGGAAATTCTCATTTCTCGACGTTGGAGAGCATGTCGGACACTTTGCCTTTATGAAACTAGGTCTGGAACATCCATAGCAGTATATGGCAGGCTTGTTCTCTGGATTAGGTGGGCGCCATTTATAAGGCGTATTGACTAAATAACTATTCAAGGATAGAACATAAACATTTTTAATCACATATGCCTAACATTACAATATCTCGGGGAGGAACTAAACCTTAAATACGCATCACCGTAAGAGGCAGTTACATGACTGAAGCTTTCCTGCGCAGCGGGAAAGACATAACATATGTAGAGGGCGTTACAATCGTAATAACGGGAACAATATATAGACACGTAACGGGAACATGAAAATATATACAGGTGACGGGGACATGATAATAGGACAAACATATAAGATAATAACATAAATGAATAACGCTGGTTACATCAGTAATAATTCTAAGTAATTCCTAAATTCTAAGTAGTAATAATTCTAAGTAGTAATAATTCTAAGTAGTAATAATCCTAAGTAATTCCTAAATTCTAAGTAGTAATAATCCTAAGTAATTCCTAAATTCTAAGTAGTAATAATTCTAAGTAGTAATAATTCTAAGTAATTCCTAAATTCTAAGGAATAATAATTCTAAGTAATTCCTAAATTCTAAGTAGTAATAATTCTAAGTAATTCCTAAATTCTAAGTAGTAATAATTCTAAGTAATTCCTAAATTCTAAGTAGTAATAATTCTAAGTAATTCCTAAATTCTAAGAAATAATAATTCTAAGTAATTCCTAAACTCTAAGTAATAATAATTCTAAGTAATTCCTAAATTCTAAGTAATTCCTAAATTCTAAGTAATTCCTAAATTCTAAGTAGTAATAATTCTAAGTAGTAATAATTCTAAGTAGTAATAATTCTAAGTAATTCCTAAATTCTAAGTAGTAATAATTCTAAGTAGTAATAATTCTAAGTAATTCCTAAATTCTAAGTAGTAATAATTCTAAGTAGTAATATTTCTAAGTAGTAATAATTCTAAGTAGTAATAATTCTAAGTAGTAATAATTCTAAGTAGTAATAATTCTAAGTAATTCTTAAATTCTAAGTAGTAATAATTCTAAGTAGTAATAATTCTAAGTAATTCTTAAATTCTAAGTAGTAATAATTCTAAGTGATTCCTAAATTCTAAGTAGTAATAATTCTAAGTAGTAATAATTCTAAGTAATTCTTAAATTCTAAGTAGTAATAATTCTAAGTGATTCCTAAATTCTAAGTAGTAATAATTCTAAGTAGTAATAATTCTAAGTAGTAATAATTCTAAGTAGTAATAATTCTAAGTCGTAATAATTCTAAGTAGTAATAATTCTAAGTAGTAATAATCCTAAGTAATTCCTAAATTCTAAGTAGTAATAATTCTAAGTAATTCCTAAATTCAAAGTAGAAGACTGAATACTAGTGTTATCATTTCCCATTTGCTCACTCCGTAAAATGGTGAGCAAAATGTAACTCTATTAACAAGTACACTGTTAAAGATTATTTAAAAGCACCAATATTTGGTACCCATTTAGCTGCAACCAACATGTGGTGCTTAGTTTCACCATTTTACTGTGCTTCCACGGATACCATTTAGAGGTGAAACGTTGCAACAAAACTCATGTTTTCCCTTCACAATTTTATGGTAAATGTTGAATCAAAATTCGTGTTTTCACTACTACATATTATGGTGAAACAAAAAACAAAAGTTTTGTTGGGACTTGACATCGCGGTGGAGCCATATCGGAGTAAACAGGTCGCGCAGTGTTTCAACTGCAACCTGTTTTACCACACAAGCCACAATTGCTACGCCGCACCTAGATGCCTCAAATGCGGGGAAGCCCATCAGACCCGCGAGTGCTAGATTGGGAAATTCGACAACCCCACCTGCATCAACTGCAAAGCGAAAGGACATATCGCTTCCAGCAAACGATGCCCGAATTACCCAAGACCCACCAGGATTCCCACTCAACCCCGAGCTGTTAGAAAAGTTCCAGCAGCGCGGAAACCAGTGACCAAATCAACCACCCGTCCACCTTTCTCAGTGATGAAAAGCGAAGGATCGCCCATCACTGAGTTAGTAAAGGAGCTTGCTCCGATATTTACTGACTTTCAAGGGATCAATGTTTGGATTTCCCTTCTGAAGGAAAAGAACTTAGCAGCTGAGAAACTGCATGCACTGTTCACCTTTTTACTTTTTTAGTTTTTTTTTTGTCAATTTCACCGTACGGGCTTGAACTAACAATCATTTGATTACTAGCTGCAAGCCTTCATCCACGGGGCAACCGGCGGACCCTAATGCAAGAGGATTGAGGGATTCCCCGGTTTGTAGATTCAGAGAAGATTTCGGTTGCAGTTTAGGATATTGCACAATTTTTTGGTAAAAGCTGCACTATTCTCGATCCAGGATTTTTGGTTCAATGTAGATTGCACCATAATATGGTGTAAGTTGCTGCAGAGCATCAACATATGGTGCAACGTTGAACTGGAATTTTTAACCGTGTATATTGGAGCATTTTTTATTAAATGGATATATATTCAAGATTTTTTAATTCATGTAATTAAATATAACATATATGTTAAAATTGATGAATAATATTTGAATTATTTTATGTATTTGTAGGTGGTGGAAGATATGGTGAGTTTGCACAAATAAAATATAATTTATATATATATTACCTTTATTTCACAAACAAAAAATATGTATTTAGCTTTCTTCTGTAAATCTTGGAATGAAATAAAAATACTTAGCTAAATTTACTATTTAAGTGTTAGTTTGGAATTCGTTTTTCAAGTTCACGTAAGTTCTAAATAGTTCAGATGCTTAAACATAAAATTAAAGGTTAATTTTTGATATTTTTATTATTGATACGATGCCGAATCTTTAGTTATGTAAAACTTAGTTAGCAATTAAATGCATTAAATCATCCGAGGGACGCACACTGATCTATAACTGTAACTGCTGGATTGGGCAAGACATTTTGTTGACTTGAAGCCAATGTGGAAGCATCCATTGTGTGCCCCACTTTCACGCCAAAATTTTTAATTCATTGTAAGGATAAAACTTTTATATTGTACCTCAAACAATTAGATTTTTAAAATAATGTCAAATATAGTATTTTTATGAGTTAAAAAATTGGGTGAATTGTTTGGTTTGGTTTTGGTTTTGTTAATTAACGTCGCACTAGAGCTGCACAGTGGGCTATTGGCGACGGTTCGGTGTCAATCTCGAAGGAAAGACCCGGGAACACATACACATTCACACACACATTCATACACACATTCATACATGCATCTCGTTATTTTAGAACCATGGTCAGACGACGAGGAAACACCTGAACTGGCACCCAACGCCTTCAATAGACGTCGGGACTTTGGACCCCGATCAGATTGATCGTGCACCAGTCCCGTATACACGCCAGTATAATTTGTTGGATATTCTGGACGACTTTCTAGTATTTTTGTAGCGAAGCTGGCAACCCTCCGATCGCAAGATCACTACTTTTTTTTACTTTTCTATGTCAAGTCCATTGCACGGATTCGAACCACTAATCCTCTGATTAGTAGCTGCACGCCTTACCAACGGTGAATTGTTTGAAAAACTGCAGATCACTGAACGTACGTCCAATATCGTACGTCCAATATCGTAAAAGGGCATCGTGCCAATTCTAGAACTATATAGCTCTATTAGAAGATTAAGGTATTACATATAAGTTCCTATTTGTAGTACTCACCCATAGGTATATCACAGGGAGAGTTCTTCCAGTAGGATCTTATATGTAATAACTTAATCTTCCCATGGCAGTTATTTAGTTATAGCATTGGCACGACGGTATATAAAGGTAATTTGTAATTTAAAATTTTCTTAATGTTACCACACTAAGCAGATGTTTTGTAGGTTACAAAAATAAAATTTGTAAAATTCAAAATTTATATATGATTTTTAAAGTTTACCTGTTCTTTATTTTGAATTCAAATAAACTAAAAAAGAAGAGTAGTTTAAACACCATGAAAAAAAAATTATAATTTCATTATTTTTTTTTAAATAAAAGTATTCATTTTAATTAAATAGGACGATGCAAACCAACAAAATATTGATAATGGTAACACCTTTAAAATAAATATATATATATATATATATATATATGTATATATCCATTGATTTGAAACATCTTTTTTTTCACACGTATAGGTGTTGGTGGAGGTGGCCTTAGTGTTTGTAAGTACTATTATACACATTTATCAACTATTACATTGAATATTTTACTTATACTTCTTCAAGAAAGTATTTTCCTTGTTTACTGTTTACCGAAAACACGACATCAACATGTATAGACAAGTTTCGTATTTAACTTAATACACTATAAAAAAACTACTTATTTATCAGTAGTAGTATTTGTAATAAATTTTGCACAAATTGGAACTATTTATCATTAATTATATTCCAAGCTGAGATATGGTAACTAACGGTTAGACAAAAGTTTACATGGAACTGTCGCTAATAATTTGTAGTACAATTAGTATAACTGTACAAAGGCAGTTAGATATAATGTGCGAAATTCTAAAAACATAAGGTTAGGTATCCAAGTAAAATATATTTATAATTGTTTCCCACCATTTTAGCTGGTGGTAGCAGTACTGGCGGCGTATCTAGTAAGTTTATACCTATATTTTATTCTTCAAATGCCCCTATTATCCCCTTATCCCCCTATTTTATCCCCTTATTTAAGGTGTACGCACACACTTGAAATTTGTTTTTAATTATAAATTTAAAAACGAGGTGGTTTTATGTATGAAAACACCAAAAAAATCATGATGAGTCATTATACAAAAAACCTGAATAAAGTCAAATGCTAATCAGCTAATTAGCATTTTATTAGCTAATTAGCATTTTATAAGGTATTAGCATTTTATTAGCTAATTAGCATTTGATTAGCTAATTAGCATTTTATTAGCTGATTAGCATTTTTTAGTTAATTTGCATTTTATTAGCGTATTAGCATTTTATTAGCTAATTAGCATTTTATTAGCTAATTAACATTTTAATAGCTAATTAGCATTTTAATAGCTAATTAGAATTTTAATAGCAAATTAGCATTTTATTAGCTAATTAGCATTTTATTAGCTGATTAGCATTTTTTTTAGTTAATTTGCATTTTATTAGCGTATTAGCATTTTATTAGCTAATTAGCATTTTATTAGCTAATTAACATTTTAATAGCTAATTAGCATTTTAATAGCTAATTAGAATTTTAATAGCAAATTAGCATTTGATTAGCTAATTAGCATTTTATTAGCTGATTAGCATTTTTTTTAGTTAATTTGCATTTTATTAGCGTATTAGCATTTTATTAGCTAATTAGCATTTTATTAGCTAATTAACATTTTAATAGCTAATTAGCATTTTAATAGCTAATTAGAATTTTAATAGCTAATTAGCATTTTATTAGCTAATTAGCAGTTTATTGGCTAATTAGCAGTTTATTGGCTAATTAGCAGTTTATTGGCTAATTAGCATTTTATCAGCTAATTAGCATTTTATTAGCTAATTATATATAGCTATTTTATAAGCCTATAAAATGCTAATTAGCATGTTTTTTAGACATAATTCCGCAAGGTGTAATTAATCTAGAAGCATAATTTTTGTTCAACATTAATACTTATATTATCTTTCTTAATGTTATGAATCTCCAAAAGGTTTACAGCATTTAAAGTTTTTTTTAAATATTGTTTTACCTCGAAAAAGTCCTGAAAAGGCAAACTTTTTTTTTTTTAATTTATAACTTTAAAATGCTATTAAAAATGAATTTTGGTAACGAATCTTTATGATTCATGCAACATAAGACAAAACAGGTTTCATAACATCTCACAACTAATATAAAGTGGAATGAAAAAATAATTTTCTCAAAAAGTTTAAGCAAACTTGAGTTAACATGTTTGGAATAAAGGGAGATATAATAAAAATACAATTCTTCTGAAATTAAATGTAAAGTTTACAAAACATAGTCCCATTGCAAGCGAGGCCATAGAATGACCCTTAGTAAATAAAAAAAAAGTATTTGGCATATTTATTCAATCTGGATATGGGGGATATTGTAAAATAATATGGAGGATAAAGTGCAATCGTTATAGTTTTTTTGACAGGTTCAGTTATGAAGGTATCAAACAAAGGCAGAAATATTATGTTCAAATCCTTTATTGTTCAGGACTTCATAGCACGACGTCTTTTAGCTTCGATGTTACATCGGGAATCTGTATTAAGATGGAGATTTTGAGAAAAAGAATACACCCTGGACAACTCTAATTGGTTCCTCGACTTATACTTCGCATTTTCTAGTTACTTTCAGTTCGGCTTTTCGAAAATGCGTGGGAGGGAAATTAATCACATGTGTAATGCTGATTCCCAACATATGTCATCACGTGATGAAATATGATGGATGCTTTGGCACTGGGAAAAGGGGCGAAATCCGAAGTTAAAGAAGGGTAATTAAAGTAATAGTATAAATATATATATATATATATATATACGGTTGGAGGGAAAGTTCTGTCGTATTTTAAATAGGCAGGTGATTTTGCTTGTAAATAAAAAGTACATCTGGCTAGTGAGTCAATCGGATTTTTTTTTGTTTTTTTAGACTGCTGTATAATATAAAAGGTGCCCTTTTTTAATGTTCATCATTTACTTGTGATATTTAAAGTGAAAAACATGTCAGTAGATAAAGTGCATTTACGACACTGCATTTTATATGAATTCCAAAAAGGAAGCAGTGCATCGGTTGCATGTAAAAATTTATGTGCGGTATTTGGAAAAGATATTGTAAATGTTCGTACTTGTCAAAGATGGTTTACAAATTTCGTTCCGGGGATCTGAGCCTCAAAGAAAGTGATCGATCTGGACGACCATCCAAGCTCGATAATGATGTTTTGCGATCCATGTTGGAAAATAATCCACATTTAACAAGTCGAGAAATTGCAGAAGAGTTTGGCATTCATCATACAACTGTTGGAAATCACATTAAATCCGTTGGGTTTGTGTTAAAGCAAAGTGTTTGGGTTCCACATGAATTAACGGAAAAGAATTTGTCTGATCGTGTAAGAATGTGTTCATGACATCTGATTAGACACAATGTGGAGCCGTTTTTGGACAGGCTGGTTACTGGAGATGAAAAGTGGATTCTTTACGAGAATATTAAGATAAAAAAATATTACTGCAAAATTATCTAACGGGAAAAAAATTCACGTCTTTTGAAAGTGTTTCTAAGGCTTTTGCTGCCTATTTTAACTCCAAGGATGAGAAAAAACAGGAAAAACAGGAAATCACAGGTTACCTGAAAGATGGCAACAGGTTGTAACAAATAACGGAGCATATATAATTGATTAATATTAAACACATATTTTTATAAATAAATTCAAATATTTTCTTTAAAATACGACAGAACTTTCCCTCCAACCCAATATATATATATATATATACTGTAAAACAATAAAATATATTAAAGTAAAAATTATAGTAATAAATATTTTATTAAAAGGTGAACGACATAAACAAAACGGTACTTCATCAGGGGGTAGGTTGTATATATTTAGTAACTTTTAGATTACTTAAAGAAGTATTTAGAGCTCTTGGGGTTGGATTGGCAATTTGTTTTTAACATTGCTAATACAGAAAGAGCTCTATTTGACTTTTCAATACGGTCCTACCCCCTGATGAAGTACCGTTTTGATTATGTCTTTCACCTTTTAATAAAGTATTTATTAGTATAATTTTTACTTTAATAATTCATATTTTAGTTTTATTACTTGGATTTTTTCACATTTGCCATATTTTTTATTTTATTTTAACTAAAGTGTTTTATTTATATTTTTTTAATTTAATATATTTTATTGTATTACAGTATATTTTTATCATTATGCTTCATGCAGCTCTAGCGCTGATTCATATTTGATTTTCTATGCATTTTTATTTAATTATATAATTTTGTTTATCATTTTCCATTGTTTTCTACTTTGTTTTTACTGTATATATATATATATATATATATATATATATATATATATATATATATATATATATATATATATATATATATATATATATATATATATATATATATATATATATATGTTATATATATATATATATATATATATATATATATATATGTATATATATATATATATATATATATATATATATATATATATATATATATATATATATATATATATATATATATATATAAATATATATATATATATATATATATATATGTTATATATATATATATATATATATATATAACATATATATATATATAACATATATATATATATAACATATATATATATATAACATATATATATATATATAACATATATATATATATAACATATATATATATATAACATATATATATATATATATATTTGTTATCAAAATTCCTTAAATTGACACATAATTTCACTTACTTTTATTTGTATAATTAGGAACTGGAGGCTTCGGCATTGGTGAGTTCTTCAATTTTATCTCAACAGTATTACTATTTCCACAAATTTAAGCACTTTACTTACAGTGTTCTCTTTAAGCAATGGTTCACACCTTTCTACGCACTCCCAAATTTCAAGTTAGAATCAAATCACATACCAACTAATATGGGTGATATTTGAGCATGCATTTGTTTTACCAGCTTCGATATTTGCAGTAAAAGGACAACAGTACGCCTAAAAAATAAGAAGAATTTAAAATAATATCTTTTCAAATCTGCTTATGAAAGAAGTAAATAAATTTAATATATTTTATTTACCGAAAAAAGTTAACCTCAAAAGTATATCAGGGGTGTATTGATAAAATTGACATAAAAATTAAATTTTCCAACAACATTCAAATGCTTTATTTAAGGGTATATCTTAAAATGAAAGCAAACAAGTGTTGATTGTTTTTATACAGTTCTTTTAATAAAAAGAATGAATATCCAGCATTGAGGGGTTGTCCTCATCATCTAATCATGGTTCAAAAATAAAGTCACCGTTCCCAGTTCTTTCCTTCGAGATAGACCCCCAACCGTCATCACTAGCCCATTCTGCAGCTCTAGTGCGACGTTGATTAACCAAACCGTGGTCCGCAGCATGTGTGTAGTAACAAGGATGTATTTAACCGAAGGATTGCCAAATTCATTCTAACAAAAGATAGCCACCGTGTATAAGGAATTGATGTGGTACACGTTAAATTTGATTGTGGTCCAATTATTCTGATGCCTATTGAGGTTGCGTTGAGTGCCAGATCACATGCAGAATAACTTATTAATCAGTGATAATTTATTTGGGTTAACGACTATGAAACTTTCAAGAATATAAATATAGTTATACACTGATATATCTCATAGCACAAATCATCATTGCACAACATATATAACAATATATTTGGTTGGTTTGGTTTGGTTAAATAACGTCGCACTAGAGCTGCACAATGGGCTATTGGCGACGGTTCGGGGTCTATCTCGAAGGAAAGACCCGGGAACACATACACATTCATACATGCACCTCGTTATTTTTAGAACCATAGTCAGACGACGAAGAAACACCTGAACTGGCACCCAACGCATTCAATGGACGCCGGGACTTTGGACCCCAATCATATTTATCGTGCACCAGTCCCGTATCCCGTCACCGTTAATTTTTACGGATGTTCTGGACGACTTTTCTAGTATTTTGTAGCGAAGCTGGCAACCATCCGATCACAAGATCACTACTTTTTCTGCTTTTCTTTGTCAAGTCCATCGCCTAGGATTGAACCAGGAATCTTCGTATTCCCAGCAGACGCCTTTAATTGCTCGATCACGGAGGCCCATAATATATTTGCAATCAGATAAACTCAAGCACAATAAATGGTCTTTATAACTATGCAGGAGCTATACCCGAATAGCTCAAAATCGGCAAGAGAGTTGAGTCTTTAGGGTTTACGAAGGATAGTTCAACAGCTATCCCATATATTGCAAAAAAACAATACAAAATAAACGTTAAGCAGTTTGGGGCCTATCTCAAAGGAAGGACCCGGGAACGATGCCTCGTATTTTTGAACCATGATCAGATGACGTGGAAACACTTGAACTGGTCCCCAACGCATTCAATAGACGCCGGGACTTTGGACCCCAATCATATTTATCGTGCACCAGTCCCGTATACACGCCGATAATTTGTGTGGATGTTCTGGACGACATTCCTAGTATTTTGTAGCGAAGCTGGCAACGAAGCTGGCAACCTTCCTCCGATCACAAGATCACTACTGTTTTTACTTTTCTTTATACGCATTTATCCACTCAGCCACGGAGGCCTTCTTTTGGGTCTAAAGCCATGACTTTTAATGCATCTTTCAGACCTCCGTGGCCCAGTGGATAAAGGCGTCAGCTTGGAATCAGAGGATTCCTAGTTCGATCCTGTGCGACGGACTTGACTAAAAAAGTAAAAAAGTAGTGATCTTGTGCTCGGAGGGTTGCCAGCTTCGCTATAACATACTAGGTATGTCGTCCATAACATCCACAAAAAATTATCGGTGTGTATACGGGACTAGTGCACGATAAATCTGATCGGTGTCCAAAGTCCCGACGTCTATTGAAGGCGTTGGGTGCCAGGTTCAGGTGTTTCCTCGTCATCTGACCATGGTTCTAAAATATGAGACATCGTTCCCGGTTCTTTCCTTCATGCCCACAGTGCAGCTCCAGTGCGACGTTAATTAACCAAAACCAAAAAAAAATGCATCTTTAGACTGGAGTTTCGGTACTTTTGGTCAATACCTACATTGTTAATAAGAGGTACTCAAAAATAAGTAAAATGTACTCATTTCTCAGTACATTAGATTCTTATCCGATTACAAAAGTTTTAATTATATGTACTACACAAAAATGAGTACAATGAGAAAAAATATATAAAAAGAGCAGATGAACCTATAAATAATAAAACAAACAGCAGAATAAAAATACATAGGCTACCCTCATAATATCCTTTCAATAAATATTAATAATTATAACCAAGACTTACCAGTAATCAAACCCATATCCTCAGGTACCGCCGTCCAGTGTGTTATCCGTTTCACTTAACTCGGCGACTCAAAGTAATTATAAACAGAACAAAAATTAAAAAAAGTGTGCCAAAAGATTGGGAAGTAAGATAAATGAGTTGTAATAATTCAGTTTCCATTTAAGCAATCGACAGCAAATAATATGGAAA